>CM067360.1:127990890-128032304 GCA_034401795.1 Chaetoderma sp. LZ-2023a
CGCATGACACGTGTGTTGGGATAATTACACCTATGGGCAAGAATGTGCATGACACATTGGAATTTTGATATCACCCCCAAGGGCATGGGTGGGGGGAAATGGTGGGCAAAAAATATTTTGTGGTCATGTAACATATCATTTTGCAGCTTATAGAGCTTGTAGTAGACTACAGTAGACTACACATTATTTGTTCTTGGGTCAATCTGAGGGCAGTGGCCAGGGGTCAAATGGGCAAATTGGGCATCAGCCAATTGTAGTGGAACTGCGCTCAGATCGAAACTTGAAACTTCAAATGTGGATCATTGCATTTCATTTTGAAACCCATTAACCATTGTAACTACATTTCAAGGAATTTATTGTGTTTTGGGTCAAAGTGAGGGTAAAGCTTGAAATGGTGAATGCGTGGGGGATTTGCGCTATTATTATTATTATTATTATTGTTATTATTCCTGCAGTGTACGGCCACCTGTGGTGACGGATTCCAGTATCGGGAGGTTATATGTCGACACAGGCATGGGGAAAAGGGATGTGATGACGAAATGAAACCTGAAATAGCCCGAAAATGTTCAGCAAATTTACCATGTCTACGGAAAATAGGTCTGTCGTATTACCATCTTATAAATAGCCCTAATTGAGTAATCCAGTTTCTCAGTCAATCATAATTATGACGTCATAATCAACTACGTATGGATTGTATGTTTTTACTATTTAATAAACATGCTGCTGAATACTTTGAAGCTAATTTGACTCGGTGCTGTTGCTGGCATAGTCCCCCAGACAAATTAGTTTCAAAATATTTAACAGCGTCCCTTATAATTTTCTGGAAATTGCGATTCACGGAGTGCAGGGATCGATCGATCCCAGCAATGGCAGAGCGTGGCTGGAGCTTAGCTAGAGATGGGCGGAGCATAGCTAAAACCGCAGTCCTTCATTTCTGACAGTGTAATATCGGCATAGCTAAGCTAAGCTCCGCCCGTTTTTTTAGACGTGTTTCAATCGAGTTGATCCCTTGAAACCTCATTTCTAAATTTCAAGATAAGCATTCAGCTAAGCTGTTAAGTATTGTGAAAATAATTTGACTCGGGACTATTGCTACTTTTGGATACAACAGAATATTTACTAAATATTAAATTCATCAAACAAATACAGTTTGTACAGTCCGTGACAGACTTTTTGATTTTCGTGACCCAGCTAACCATTATTTCGAATGTGACGTCAGCTAACTAGTGATGCAATTAATAATGACTTCAGATACTTGAGCGGCGGATCGGATGCCTCTATTTATTAGCTATATCGGTGTTCAATGACGTCATCAAAACAATATTATATTTAAGATTACAATCGAATAGTTTCGTAATATTTTCGTTCTTTATATCTTAAACAATTTCTCTTTGCCGTTTATTATTTAATATCATCATGTTCGATTGTACCCAGTTTAACACCCACGCGCACGCACACACGCACGCTCGCACACACGCACACACCCACAAATAAATAATTTTTTATGTAAATAAAATTTTGTTGAATATTTTGCAACTGATTTGACTTGGAACCGTGACGGCATCAGGTTCCAGTCACAATAGTTTCAGTACTGAATATACCAACATTCCGGTCAACAACTTTCGTTTTTTTTACATTTTCCAAAGGGTTTAAACTCTGGTTATGCTGAACATTTTGAAAACAATTTGACTGAAAGTTGTTGGTGGATAGGCCACCAACAGCTTTCAGTCAAATTAAAAAAATATTCAACATATCCAGAGTTATTTATTCCCCATTGAAGTTATTGTCCGGTGACAGGCGACAGCTAATACACAATGGTGCTAGAATTAGCGGTTACATTTACGAAACATTTTCTAAAAAACGCGGAAGAATAATATATTTCTGTCTATATTTTCCTTGCATAGGGTTGACTAAAAGCGAACTGAAGCTCGCCACGGGAAAGACGGCCAAGCATAAAGATATAGAATTTCTCACCTTTGGTTTCACACCCAGGTAAGATAATCATAATCTTTGGTTTGATATAAAAATGATAATATATTTTGATGCCATGTTTTATATTGCAGCCCTGCTTTTGAGAACATTTTACGCACACTACATCTATATCTTGGCCAGGAAAAAGTTCGATATTTAAAAAATTTCCATGGCAATCCATCATCATCTTACATGACTAATCTTTGCCATAACCAATAGCGTAAATATATATGATTTTAGAACAAGACTAATGATTCTTATGCCTTGTCCAAATGATCTTGGGATTGAACAATGTAACGCGATTAGCTGATGCCCAACCGCCCCCCCCCCCGACCCCCACGCCCCCCATCTTCATAGACCAGCGATGGAGCAATACTACGCCATAACCCCACACCTGCCACCAATGCCCGGTATCCAAGACAGCCTCTAACATTTCTCGAATACAGTACATCTCGGAAATAACCTAAAAGCAGCAATGGCTTCAAAGAAAATTTGGTTGAAAATATTCAACATAGCATTTCTTGCATCGTGTTCAAAATTGTACTAAACCCTGGATATGCTGAATATTCTAAAAACAATTTGACTGAAAGTTGTTGGTGGCTAGGCCACAAACAACTTTCAGTCAAATTACTTTCAAAATATTCAGCAGGTCCAGAGGTATTTCCCATTGGAATTATTTGGAAACAGGGTAGCTCGTCTATAAGATACACTGTAGCATTTAGTCATGAGATTTCATGTTTCGTATGGATATAAATTTAGTTGCTGAACATTGAAATACATATATTTGTTGACCAGCAAGTTAAATTAGATTTAAAACACACAGCGGGTTAATTGAATGCTAATGTTCAGACCACTCTGCTAAACTGGATCGAACCAGTATGACCAGGCCGGAGTACAATATTTTGTCTCTATTAGCTGGTGTTAACATTCTGACTGCTGTAAGCCACCAGACAATAATTTGCGATAACTCTGGACCTGCTGAATATTTTGAAAACTATTTGACTGAAAGTTGTTGGTGGCTTAGTCACCAACAACTTCCAGTCAAATTATTTTCAAAATATTCAGGATATCCTGAGCTAAACTGGAATTCAACAGTCAGACAGTCAATTGAGAATTTCATAGAGTAGAGAGATTGTTTCAAACCTATCTTTTGAATAGAGTAACCGTACCCGCCCCTACCCTCCACCCCCACCCCAGATTCGTACCAACAAAAAAGGAGTTTGGTAACATGACGTGTTTTGTTGATTGTTTAATTTCACACACGATGGCAATTTGTTTACCCTTAGGTTTATTAAGACTCAATGGTCACCGTGCAGCGCCACCTGTGGGTTTGGTACCAGAAGCCGGACTGTGGAATGTAAATACTACCTGAAATACCTGAAGCGGATAGAGGTACTACCCGACGAAGAATGCAGAGGTGAGCTAATATAGAAACGCACGCACGCATTTTTTCTATCATTCTCTTTTCTCCTTTCTCTCGCCGAGTCTCTCACCACCACCCAAAACTCTCTCATCCACCCCCCCCCCCCACCTCTCTCTCGCTCCCTCTCCCCCCCCTCTCTCTCTCTCTCTCTCTCTCTCTCTCTGCAGTCGAATTTGTTTTCCAAATATTCCACATCTTTCATGCATAATCGTCCTGAATTTGAAACAGTGCCATTTCAATGATTACCACATTCATGGCGAAGCCGGCAGCCAAAACCGGCCTCTGCAGTGGTCTTGAGGAATGTTCATTTGCAAGCCAAAGGACGACTATTTTTGAAAATTTACCACTCGATTTTCTATTCGTAAACTTTCAGAATTCGTCTTCTCTTGGCCTGCAAATTGACATTTCATAGCAAATACTATTATTTTCTCAACTAAAGTTGTCTATTAACCACTCATGTATCAACAGCGCCTCAAAGTACTCAAAATGCTACCCATATTAATTAACCATTTAATGCTCAAGATCATTTCCAAGAAAATTATAATTTTGGCACTTAACTTTCCTACACACGGACATTCCTCATAGCCACTATAGGTGCTGATCTTGGCGGGCCAGACGATTCATGGATTAATAGTAAAAAAATTCGAAAATTCAGCCTATCCAGTGTCCACATGTATGCCAAGAGTGTCCTATTTTTGAAAATTTGGCACTGAAATGACTGGCTCGGTAACCGAGCAAGTCATTGCAGTGGTAAATTTCAAAAATAGGACACTCTTGACCTAGAAATGGGCATTTCTCAACACACATCATAGGCCTTTTAAAAGGTTAACTTGACACAAGAGAGGTTTAAGGGTAATAGGTTGTCCTTTGGCCATCTCTTTGTTTCAAAATGCAGGCACCCTGATAGTATTTGTGAATGACAGAACCAATTATGCTATCTGTGATGTATATTTCAGGAATCAAACCACGTGAACAGGAGGAATGCTTTGAAGGTTTCTGCAACGACGGAAGCCATAAGCCTGATATTGCGTATGCGCCTCAGAACAGCCCGGCTGATACAGATTATACGTGGCGCTATGCTGGCTTCACACCCTGCAGCAAAACTTGTCTCAGAGGTATACGGAAATGTTAACCCTGTGACACCCACACACCAAAAACTACAAATTATTTATTATGTAAGGAATATTCTGTTGAATATTTTGAAAGTAGTTTGACTGGGAAATGGTGCTGCCTGTATATGTAGATAATAGAACTTGGCACTGGAAGGATCCAATCTGTCACTCAAGTCTCTGACCCCATACTAAAATACGTCACAATCAAAATCACCTATAGCTCTGTTAGGAAGCTCCTAATGTCTGTCGTGAGTGAACGAATTGTATTTCTTTCGTGAATATACAATTTAATTAATACTCTGCTGACTGTTTTGAAACTAATTTGACTGGCAGCCCAATCAAATTAGTTTCAAAATATTCAACACCTTACCTGAAGAGCTACCTTGAAATTTAGATTCAGGGAGTTCTGGTTTCAAAATTTCAAATTGATTCCAACACAACTCCAACATGGATGAAGCTTAGCTCGGAACATAGCTAGAAATGGGAGGAACATAGCTAGAAGTGGGCGGAACATAGCTAGAAATGGGCATAGCATAAGCCAGAAATGGGAAGAACATAGCTAGAAATGGGCGGAACATAGCTAGAAATAGGAAGAACATAGCTAGAAATGGGAGGAACATAGTTGGAAATGGGAAGAACATAGCTAGAAATGGGAAGAACATAGCTAGAAATGTGAAGAACATAGCTAGAAATGGGAAAAACATAGCTAGAAATGCGCGGAACATAGCTAGAAATGTGAAGAACATAGCTAGAAATGGGAAAAGCAAAGCTAGAATTGGGCGGAACATAGCTAAAAATGGGCAGAACATAGTTAGAAATGTGAAGAACATAGCTAGAAATGGGAAAAGCAAAGCTAGAAATGCGCGGAACATAGTTAGAAATGTGAAGAACATAGCTAGAAATGGGAAAAGCAAAGCTAGCATTGGGCGGAACATAGCTAGAAATGGGCAGAACATAGCTAGAAATGTGAAGAACATAGCTAGAAATGGGAAAAGCAAAGCTAGAATTGAGCGGAACATAGCTAGAAATGGGCGGAACATAGCTAGAAATGGGAAGAACATAGCTAGAAATGGATCTATCTATTGAGTGTTTGATAATAAAGATGTCTAACCAGGTCATATCTTCATGAATTACGGAAAGGATTTCAGAGAAAACTAAAAGGGCAACAACATCATTTGCCATGTTAACAATGGTTTTTTTCTCTGAAATGAATAAAAGAAATATGACCATAGTACAAAGAGTGGATTAACGAAAGCCGCTTTAAACATTGAATTAAATGTGATTGTTTACATGTTACATAAGGGGGTTGGGGAGGGCTGTGTTGCTTTATCAATGATTTCAGAAATACAGACAAAAGTATATATCGTGTTGTCTATATTGTTGCTAGGTCGTCAGGATTCCTTGCTGGAATGCGTCCGAACGTCTAACAGTGAGCACGTGAATGGACATCTATGTGTAGGAGTTCTTGGACTACCTGCCGTGTCCAGAGTCTGCAACGATATCCCCTGTCCCCCGCAGTAAGTGTATGTGCATGCGGGCCTGCGCGCGCGCGCGCGTGCGTGCGTGCGTGCGTACGTGCGTGCGTGCGTGCGTGCGTGCGTGCGTGCGTGCGTGCGCTATTATTTGTCACATTAAATGCCATTTATTGCTACACGAGATCTCTCTATAAAACACATATTTAGGGCCGAACGTAGGACTCCGGTGGCCCTGTGCAATGTTTTTGAAACCTTTACCCTGAGGTCAGAGGGCTGTTGGACTTGGCCACACCAGTCTTATACTGTAGAGGTCAGAGTTTAAGGCAACAATGTCTTCCAATCCAATTTTGTTAAAAAATTCAACAGAACATTTTATATTTCGTGTTCAAAATTGTTTTCTTTTGGAGACACATTGACTTATTTATGAGCTGTACTATGGATGTGGCATTTATGCGAGTAACTCGAAATTATGCAGGGGCCCCATAAATTAACATGGAAATGTTAATGTGGGTTTGTTGGGGGTTGGGGTGGGGTGGGGGGGGTGGGGTGGTGTGGGGGCTGTGCAAATGCACATGTAGCACTGCCTTAAGTTCGGTATGCTCATTTGACTTCATAGACTGAATAACTATAAAATAACTGCAAATGCCATAGTATCGTTCAGGAATGGTTCATTATGTAATATTGTGTCACCCACAGATGGCGCTTGGGAACATTCGGTAGTTGCTCTGAACGCTGTGGCGGAGGGGTGAAGCGACGTGTGGTGGAATGTATGCAGCGGATCGATCAAGGGGAGGTAAACAATATCCAGGTACCAGATGCACATTGTCAATCCGAGGTTCCGGAGAAGGAACAGCTGTGTAATCGCCATGCGTGCCCACCGGCATGGGCGGCGTCAAAGTGGCTCAGGGTAGGTCATACCGTAACAATTTAATCTTCATAGATAAGAAATGACAAATTCTTTATAATATAAAATTATTTTGTTGTATTTTTTAAAATTAACTTGACTGAAAGCTGTTATTATTATTATTATTATTATACCTATTTAACGTTTTGTTTTACGAAAATTCCCACCCAAAATACAAGATTGTAGATGAGTAAAAACTAAAATAATGCACAATTTCAACTGAGCGGTTTTAAGCCTTTTCTTTTCGATCGCTGGTATCACACTTGGAGAGCCGTTCTCAAGATGAAATCTGTGGTTTTCTGCAGTTCTTCCACAGACCCATACAGCTTTTCAAGAAAAGAGGTTGACAAAGGCCAGATCTCTTCTCTCAGCAGCTGATGCGTACTGCAACATTGAGGTATGTGCTCTGTGGTCTGTTTTGCTTCTCCACAAGGACAAGCGGGCGATGTCGTAAGGTGGAACCGCCTGTACATGTGTTGGTTTAGTCTGTTATGTCCAGTTCTGAGACGAAAAATTATCACTTGCTCTGGCCTCGAGAGATGATGGTAGGCATCTTCTGATTGAGGTGTTCTGTAGAGTGACTTGATGATGGTCTTCATCTCTGTATGGATAACCATGTTTTTTGTTTGATTCTCTTCTGCACACACCTTTGCCATCTTGTATGCTTCCTCATTTCCTTGGACTCCACAGTGTGAGGGGATCCACTGCAATGCTATCCGAAAGCATTTGATGGTTTGTAGTGCTTCTTCAAGTTGTGGCAGCTTACCATTGGTGATAGCCTCAAGGACGGAGCGGGCATCAGATAAAAAGACAATCTGTGCAATAGGGTCTGCTGTTCTGCTGATGGTATTAGCTGCATGAACCAGTACTTCGACTTCAGCTCTGTGGTTTGTGCAGTGTTTGCCTGTCGGTATTGCAGCTGACTCATGTTGTCCATTTGGATACTGTATGTGCAGTCTGGCACCTCCGCTCCTAATTGCATCTTTGGCTGATCCATCTGTGTAGATCCGTATCCATGTCTCCTGAGGGTACATTTCTTCCAGCATGGCTAGGGTCAGGGCTTTCTTGCTCAGATCACTATGTTCATCTTTGGTTGTAAGATGAGGTACTGTGATGCGAATAGCTATGCTCTCTAGTTTGTTTTCCCAGGGTGGAGGATGAAGGGTGTGGTTTGGGTCTTCTATTTGTGCTGGCAACATTTCTTGGTGTTTCCTTTGAAGTGCTTTTGTCTCTTTCACAAAACTCGATCTTTTAAGTCTTCCTGATAACAGCTGTGCTTGCCTGATTTTCATTGGGTGGTTGTTGAACGATTTGAACTTTGCATCTTGGATCAGTGCTTTGCATTCCCTTCCTTTGCTAAGTGGGGGGGGGGGGGTGGTGCCTGCTGTCTGCTCCATTTTTCTATTGGTGTTGCCCTCAATCCACCAGTGATGATGCGTAGTGCCTGGTTTTGTACTCTGTCAAGGTTCTGTTGATGAAATTTAGCTACTGTCATCCATGAGCTGGATCCATACTCAAGGTGTGGTCGTACGGCACCTAGGTAGATGGTCTTGAGGATCTTTTCATTGGCAACCCACTTTGTTCCTGCCAGCTTCCTCATGATGTTTAGCTTTCTGCTGGCATTTGCCACTGCGTTCATGATGTGCTCCTTCCATGTTAATCTTCTGTCATAGGTGACTCCAAGGTATGTTTGCTGGTCCTCGTACTCGAGTGGAGTACCGTCCAGGGTCAGATTGCCAACCTTGGTTTTGGTGGACAGTGAGAATAGCATGGCTGATGGTTTTTCTTTGTTGATAGTCATACACCAGCGATTGGCCCAAGCTGTAATTCTGTCCAAGGCGAGTGGCATTCTGTATGTGGCAGTCGTTGTGTACTCCTCGGTGCACAAGAGTACGAGGTCATCTGCATAGAGGGCTGCTTGGATCCCATTGGGCAGCTCTGCTACAATGTCATTAATGAAGAGTATGAACAGAGTTGGTGATAATACTCCGCCTTGTGGCACCCCTTGTCTCAGCAATACATTCTGTCCAGATTGTCCATCCACCAGCACCCTAGCTCTGCGATTGTGTACGTATGACTTGGTCCATTGGAACATGTTGCCACCGATGCCGGTACGCCGGAGCTTCACGAGGAGGTCATCCTTCCACACCTTGTCAAATGCCTTCTGCAGATCAATAAAGGCAGCTAGCATCACATTCTTGGCTTGAAAAGTGTCCTCTATGACCTGTGCAAGATGTGTTGTTTGATCTTCTGTTCTCCTGTATCTTCTGAAGCCGGCCTGCTCTGAAACTATAATGTTCTCCGACTCCAGGTACCACTGCAACTGCTGGTTGACAATGCGCTCCATGGTCTTGCATATGCATCTTGTAAGACTGATAGGATGGTAGCTCAGCACATTCGCCTTGTTCTTCCCTTTTTTCAGAATAGGAGTCATTCTGGCTTCCTTCCAGCACTGAGGAACCTCTCCATTGGTCCAACTGAGATTAAAGATGTCTAGCAACTTGCGGAGAGATGCATTACCAAGGTGTTGGATCATTTCATTCGTAATGCCATCTGGCCCGGGAGATTTCTTCTTCTTCAATTGGCGGATAGCCTTCTTCAGTTCTGCTAAACTAATGTCAACTTTTATTGCATCGTGAGAGTTGGTGTCAGTTCTTTCCTTTCGCTCTTTTCTAACCTCTTTTTGACGCAATCGTGGTATAGAAATGTTGCTTTCTTTTGCATATGCCTTCACAAAGGCATCTCCAGCCATCTTTCCTGTCACTGTTTGTCCATCTTCTTCAAGAGTAATCTTCTCTCCCCCGACACCCTCATCATTCAGTGGTTTAGTCTGTCTCCATAGCTTTGTGGTGTCTCTCTCTAAATTAAACCCTGCCGTCTTTTCCCTCCAGCTTCTTCTTTTGGCCTCCGGCTTGGTTTTTAGATACCTGGCTTTAGTTTGTTGTAGCGTGAAGTGGTTTTCATGACAGGGATTACTCTCTGCATCTTCTCTGGCCTTGTCTAGTTTATCATGTACTGCTTGCAGTTCTGTTGTCCAGTAGGGGCAGTAGTTTTTCCTGAACCCTCGAGGAATCGCTTCGTTGGCAGCCTTGAGGATACTTGAATTAAATTCCTTGACCACATTGTTGATGTTTCTCCCTTCTACTCCTATATTTTGGGTAAGCTCATTGGAACGAATGCCAAACAGACTCCAATTTGCCTTTTTGGAGATCCACCTTGGATGTTGAGGTGAACTTGTCGAAATACTTCTAGAAAGCGAGTGGATGACTGGGCGGTGGTCGCTTCCTCCTAACTGTGATCCGACCACTCTATTGAGGTTTCTGTGAATGTCTTCTGTACAAAATGCCAAGTCTGGCATTGTTGTTGTGTGGCACCGGCACGAGTAGAAGGTAGGCTGATCTGTGGGATCATTGATAAGTAAAAGGTGCTTTTCATCTTGCCATGCTTCAATGTCTTCTCCTCGTATGTCAAGTGTGCTGTATCCCCAGCTCTGGGACTGGCTATTAAAGTCTTCCGCAATGAGGAAGTGGCAGTCCGGGACCTGGATTGTGTCAAGTGAGAGATTCTTGTCATTAGGGCAGTAATAATTTACAATGTCAATCACAGAGTTGCTGGTTGTTACCTTGATCTTGATATATTCTGCCTCTTCCATAAAGGTTTTGATCTGGCTGGCGTTCACGCTGTTTCTGACCAAGGTGATCACCCCACCTTTCTTTCTTCCTCTTCGATCACACCGGAAAATCTGGTAACTTCTGGTCTTAAATGGGTTTCCTTCTTGCGGGTGTGTCTCTTGAATGCAGCAGATATTAATGTTGTTTTCGTATAGGAACTGCTCGAGCTCTGATTTCTTGTTGGTAACCCCTTCTACTTTCCAGTGCATGATGTTAATACTGTGGTTCTCTTTGGGTTTGGTCTTCTCTTTCAGTTGGCCAGTAGCTCTCCATCCTCGTCCCCTGGCTCCACAAGACGAGTTGACCAGACCTCCAGTAACTGAGGGTGGGCTCCTTCGAGGCGTGGAGCCTGGCGCTTCACCTGCCTGGCGGCTCCTCACAGGGCGAGCACCATTTCGGTTGATTCGATCTCCAAGTGTCATTTCATTAGCGTTGTGCATAATGCTGTAGTTAGCCCCTCCAAATGTCTGGATTGACACCCAGTGTGTTACACCCCTGCGCCACGTTGAGGTCGAGCATATAGTCTTAAACAGGGTTTTTAAGCTATTACAGTATTAACCCTTTCATCATGTTAATGGTCAAGATTGATCAAGAAAATCCAAAACGTTTTCTCAGTGAGTGTTCATTTGCAGGCCAGGAGAAGACTATGTTTGAAAATTTATCACTGGAATGGCTGGCTCGTTCCTGTGGTACAATTTCAAAAAATGGTCTTCTCCTGCCCTGCAAATAGACTTTTTTCATGGCCATTTCAAAGTCATTTTGAGCGACTTGACCATTAAAGGGTTAACAAAGCTACATAGAACAAAAAGTTGCAGAAAATTCGAAGGAATTCCGCGTGATAAGGATTTGGCTGTGAAAACTTGCTAAATGGAAAAATGTTGAAAAATATGCCTTAAATTATTATTATTATTATTATTATTATTATTATTACTATTACTATTATTATTATTATTATTATTATTATTATTATTATTATTATTATTATTATTATTATTATTATTATTTGTAGTGTTCTGTGACGTGTGGTAGTGGCGTGCAGAAGCGGATTGTTCTGTGTCAGAAGAGGTTTACTCCTGAGAGGTTTGATAACTTGACAGAATCGCACTGTCCTGGTAAGAAACCACATTCTTTTAGACAATGTGGAGTGGACTGCTCAAAGGTGAGACCACAGATCAGGATGTATAAGGAGACGTTTATGCAGTTCGAGGAGGCGAAGAGAATCGTGGTTCGAGTCGGTGGTACCGCCATAATACTCCCTATGACTACTATAGTTGTTCGGTGCTCAGTAAAATACTTCAATAGAACTAACATATACTGGCTTCGTAGTGGTGAGCGTGTTTCCACGCGGGGACGTATAAAGGTTCTGAAAAACGGATCTTTAAGAGTTAGACGATCCCGAGAGCCGTATGACGCGGGGATTTACACGTGCGTAGCGGGAAAAACTAACGCTACCGTAGATATTCGCTTTCATTCGAAAGAGGATGCTGAAGAAAAACTTAGAATTCGTGAAAAATTCTTAAGCACAAAATTGGAGGAGAAATCATTAAACGTTGTAACAAAATTACAGTTATCAAACAGACATTCGTCGTACTTTATTCCCGCTGACCAACCAGCGGTGAAGGATGGCAGCTACAGATATAAACCAACACAGACAGTGGTCATCACTGGACAGTGGTCGGATTGTTCCAAGACCTGTGGTGGTGTTGGGTTTCAAACTCGTTCTGTAACATGTGAGGAAGCCACTCTGGAGTACACACGAATACGTTCGTTGCATATTTGTCGGAAGCATGGACGTAAAGTCCCACCTAGAGCGCGCAAATGCAAAGCTAATAATCCCTGCCCTGAATGGTGGGTAGGAGAATGGTCGCCGGTAAGTATTTATATATTAGGCTATCGCATAAGCAGTCTTGTCTTTCATGACGTAGAACGAACCTTTCCAAGTTTATCCATCCATCATACCATCGATTATGACGTCATAATCAACTACGTGCCGTCTAATATGACGTCATAATCATGACGTCATAAATGACTCGATACAGCCCGTCGTTAACGCTTAATAGTCCAATAGACACGTTGTATGAATTGCATGTCTTTACCATTTAATAAATATTTGCTTGAATATTTTGAAACTAATTTGCCTGGTCATTGTTGTTGCCATAGGCAGCAATAACGCCCAGTCAAATTAGTTTCAAAATCTTTAACAGATGACCTGTATAGTTTTTTGGAAATTAATAGTCAGGGAGTTCAGAGATCGATCGATCCGAACACGGACGAGGTGTGGGTGGAGCTTAGATAGAGATAAACGGGACATAGCTAAAAATAGCAAGATTCATTGAAACCATTACATATTCCACTGGTGTAATAAAATCGCGCGCTAGTGACGTACGGCGCGAGAGAAGTATTATTGCCAGTTGTCGCCTAGCAATGATGACGCAATACTGCTTGTAGCGGGATTTTACTACCGTTAAAATGTACTCGAATGGAGGAATCCAGGTGTAGCTATGCCCCGTTTTGTGATCGATCGATCCCTAACTCCCTGACTGGGCTTGCGCGATTATTGTATTGAGTGATTGCGATCGATTATTAAAAAATAATCGTGATTACTTGATTAATCAGCTTGGATAAAAATTACCAAGACATAGGCCTAACAACAAAAGAATATCAATGGCGAAAATTGCAATGATGTTTAGAAAAGTCCATTTGCAGGGCAAGAGAAGACTATTTTTGAAAATGTATCACTGGAATGCCTGACTCGATTCTCGAGCCAGGCATTCCAGTGATACATTTTCAAAATTAGTCTTCTCTTGCCCTGAAAATGGACATACATTCACTAAGCAAAATGCCATTTTAATGACCGTTCGCATTAAAAAGTAATTGAACGTTCGGTTTGAAATATTTTATGCGATAGAAAATATTCACGATTATTCGATTATTTAATTTTTAATCATATAAATTCGCGATTTAAAACATAATCGCGATTTTCGATTTAATCATGTAATCGCGCAAGCCTAGTTCAAACTTAGGCGGATATACACCAACATAATGGATCTTTCCATTTGTAGCTATGCTATTTTATTCGTCTAAATTATGGAATTTACAAAAAAATATGAGTTTGTTAGTAATATGATATTCTCATATGAACGAGATCTGCGAGAAAATACTGAACTATGAAATTCCGATTTTGAGAGGGCGTGAGCGATCTACACTATTCAGATCTATGGCCACGACATAGTAATCCTCAAATTTGTTCAAGAGAATTTCAATTTGCTCATGGTAAGGGTCAATTTGAAGAAACAGTGACTACTGCTTTTGAAAATGTGCCACTGAAATGACTGACTTGGTTATCGAGCCAGTCATTCCAGTGATCGATCTCCATAAAATAGTCTTCTCTTGGTCTGCAAATTGACATTTCTCAAGACCATTGCAGAAGCTGTTTTTGGTCAGCTTGAGTGTCAAATGCTCAATGCTTAATATTAGTCAAGTTCCAAAATCCGAAAAGAAGCTATGGGCATTTTTGGGTAGAAGCGGGTAAACAAAACAATTTTTCATAATTCGAGTATGCTGAATCCAAATATCTTATTTACCAAACTGATTTTTAGTTTTTCTCCCCCAAAATCGTGTCTCAAATTTGGTTGATAATTCCCCGATCTGGCTATTTTGTCGCTGTTTGGCAACCCTGCTGACGGCAATTTAGTGATTATTGAGACAACGTGTGTTTGGTAATGCTCTAGATTTACGGCTGAATTTACCGTTTGCCTTTGAAATTAGACACATATTGTCGGCACATAATGCATTCTTATCCCTTTATCAACGTGACTAATCGCATCATTCTTGGCCATAGCGAACAGAATACATCATAAAACATATCTATTTACTGTCTCGCCGAACGTGCTAGGTCAGCTTAACCTGCGCGGGACTACCGTATTGTTCCGTACGTGCGTTGTAGGCCTACCTGGTTGATTTAGGCTACTTCTCAGATAATTTCATATTGTTTGTATGCCTATTGCTATGGACTAGGCTTATATAGGCTAATGAATGTTGGCCTACATTGGGACATTTTATTCACATGCATTTATTATTAAATAGCTTTATTTTACGGAGACCACCAGAGCCAGATTAAGCCTAGTTGGGGCCCAGGGCTAAATAGTTGTAGAGGCCCCTTATAATGCTAGTCACAATACGTGTTATTTCAATGGCCCTTTTTAGTGATGCCCCACCCGTCTCTAGCTAACCTCCACCCACACCACGCTCGTGTTGGGATCGATCGATCTCTGAACTCGCTGACTAGTAATTTCCAGAAAACTATGCAGGTGAGCTGTTGAATACTTTGAAAATAATTCGACTGGATGCTGGTGCTGCCTATGGCAGCAACAGCGCCCAGTTAAATTAGTTTCAAAATATTCGACAGCATGTTCAATAGATTACGTGTATCGTGATTGTAAAAGTGATATACTGGGATTAAAACGTTCACATTGGTAAAACGCGATAATTGTTTTTTATTTATCTTTTGGGTCCCTTTATCTTTTGGGCCCCAGGGCTGTAGCCCCGTTAGCCCTTTCCTTAATCCGGCTCTGGAGACCACATTTTATTTGTTTATATTACTGGTGGTCACGTTTGATTACATACATCTCAGTTCTCTTTTAATATACTGTGGATGTAGTCATTAACCTGAAAATGTCGGCATCTCTGTCAATTGCTCATTATTAGCTCACCTGGCCAGAATGGCCAAGTGAGCTTATGCCATGGCGACCGTCCGTCGTCAGTCCGGATCCGTCCGCCCGTCTGTCTGTCTGTCTGTCCGTCCGTCCGTCCGTCCGTCCGTCTGTCCGTCCATCAACTTTTTCCTTTAAACGACTTCTTCTCAAGAACCACTAGGCCGATATAAGTTATCTTTGGCAGAAAGTATCCTTAGGGCATAGGGATCCAAGTGTGTTCAAAGGAAGCCGATCGGCCAATTTGGCCGGTGACCAATTTGAATTTTGGCCGATTTTAGGAAATGTATTTGAAAATCTTCTTCTCCGAAATCGCTTGGTGGATCGAAGCAAATCCCATGAAAGATGATCTAGGGCAAGAGCTGAACCAAGTTTGTCCAAGGGAACTTGATTGGCCAAATGGTTCAGCGGCCATTTTGGTTGACATAGTTTTAGCGAAAACGACTTCTTCTCCAGAACCGCTGAAGGGATCAGGCCGAAATTTGGCAGATATGATTAGGGACTAAAGGCCATTAAAGTTTGTTCAAGGGAAATTAATCCGTCAAAAAACATGGTGCAGTCGGCCAATCAAAATACAGCATGTTTGGCGGCCATATTGGATTTTTTTATTTGATGGATGTTGAGGCTGAAATTGGTTTTATATAGTTTTTTTGTGTATTCTGATCACAAATTTGCAATTTTCAAAGCTGTCGGATAAACGGTTTGGTGGATCATTTTCTCGCCAAAAGCTCCCATACTAAAGCAATGGGAAATTTAAAATGTCTACTTTTCGAGAACTTATCGGACGATTTCAATTATATTTGGCAGGAGGCATCCTTAGGTTGTAGAGATTCATATTTGTTCAAACCAAGCCGATCGGCTAATTTGGCCGGTGGCCATCTTGATTTTTGGCCGATTTTTTTTAAACGTCTTTAAAAATCTTCTCTGAAACCGCTTTGTGGATTGAAACAAACCCCATGAAATATGATCTAGGGCAAGAGCGGAACCAAGTTTGTTCAAGGGTACGTGATTGGTCAAATGGTTCGGCGGCCATTTTGGTTGACCTAGTTTTAGCCAAAACAGCTTCTCCAGAACCGCTGAAGTGATCAAAATTTGGCAGATCTAATTAGGGATCAAGGGCCATTAAAGTTTATTCAAGGGAAGTTTATCCGTTAAAAAACATGGCTGCAGTGGGCCAATCAAAATACAGCATGTTTGGCGGCCATATTGGATTTTTTTAATTTGATGGATTTTGAAACAAAAATTTGTTTAGTACAGGTTTATGAGTATGCTCATTTCAACCATGCCATTTCTGAATCTATCAGATAAACGGCTTGGCGGTATGTAGTAAAATTGGCATTTAGTACAGGTGGTCTTTATAACATGTTTAACTGCATTCTAAAACCCTTGTAAACATTTGACAGAGTGACCAAACTCACTTAGCTGCAGTTGTTCACTAGTTCAAAATAATAATTTGACTGAAAGTCATTGTTGCCTTAGAATGCAACAACTTTCTGTCAAATAAATATCAAGATATTCAAAGTCATATATGTCAGCATACACAATACATATCTTAGATATTTAGCCAGCATAGGAAAACATTTAATCTTGTAATTTAAAACCACAACTCTAATTCTCAGGATTGAAATGAAATTAATACCCTGTGAGTTATTGGGCTGATGACGTGTACCATATTCGCATACTGGTTCTAAAAGATTTATTTAATTAATTCATCATTAACACTTTAACACTCATATCAGCCAAAAACGGCTTCTGCAGTGGTCGTGAGAAATGTCCATTTGCCGACTAAAAGAAGACGGTTTTTGAAAATTTACCACTGGAATGACTGCCAGTCATTCCAGTGATACATTTTCAAAAATAGTCTTCTCTTGGTCTGCAAGTGGACATTTTCTTTGAGAAAATTTAAATTGTCTTGAATAAATTTGAGGGTTAAAGGGTTAAAGCCAATTAATTCTAGCAATGAATTTAGTTGAGTATTGCGTTATTCACAAGTTTTGTTGGGTAGCATGTAGCATGGTGACGGACATTTTGAAAATGGTTTTGCCGATGATGTCTGTTACTGTCAAGTGCAGCAACAGTTGTCAGCATGACTATTCAACCCTTGTCACACCAATGTCTAGAGATTAACTGTTACAAAGCCAGTATTAGAAATGCTGGTGTACAGTTTGTAAACACCATTGCTGAAGACCATTGCTGTCATAGACAGTGCTGTTACTGTTATACAATTGACAGCAACAGCTTACACAACAGCTGTTAAGCAACATCTTAGCGCATTATTTCCAGTTAAATTCGCTAATAAGATTCGCTTCTTATCAATTTATTATTATTAGCTCACCTGGCTATCGATATCAGAGGACACAATATCTTACCTATTTTGCTAGGTTAGGAAAATGGTTAACCCTTTAGCCATCACATCAGCCAAAAACGGCTTCGGCAGTGGTCTTGAGAAATGTCCATTTGCAGACCAAATGAAGACTATTTTTGACAATTTTACCATTGGAATGACGGACTCTTTTTAACGAGCCAGTCATTCCAGTGGTAAATTTTCAAAAATAGTCTTGGTCTGCAAATAGACATTTTCTATGAGAAAATTGAACTTTTCTTAAATTCAATGGTTAAATGGTTAATTAATGTGCAATTTGAGTTTTATTTCCACCATCCATTGACATATGACAGCTTTTATTACCATAATAGATAAAAACTAAATTAACAGGTTAACCTTTTCCCTGCAACTGCTGCCTAAATATTTAAGATATGTATTGTGTACTCTGATACCTATACTGTTAAAATATTTTGAAATGTATTTGATACATTGAAAGTTGTTGCTGCCTGAGTCAGCTATGACTCAGTCAAATTATTTTTTAAATAAACTGCAGCATCGCCAACTTGGCCATTCAGCAAGATGTACACGTGTTAAAAGGATGGTTTGGAATATACTCAGTTGAACCTGCTATAAAGACCATCTGTATTAACCCTTCTTAAATTAGTTTAACGGAAAGCCATTGTTGCCTAAGGCACAACGGCTTCGCGTCAAATTAATTTCAAAATATTCAACAAAATAAGTTTTATATCATAAAGAATATACGTTTTCCGGGATTTATGGGTGAAAGGGTTAAGAGACCACCTGCCTTAAAGTCTATTTTCTTCATTTGCTAAATGCAATTAAGCAATGTATTTGAAACTTTATTAGCCCTTTAATGGTCAAACCAGCGAAAACCTGCCTCTGCAGTGGCCTTGAGGAATGTCGATTTGCAGGCCAGCATGAGTATTTTTGAAAATTTACCACTGGAATGACTGGCTCGATAATCGAGCCAGTCATTCCAGTGATACATTTTCAAAATGCTCCATATCTTGGCCTGCAAATAGACATAACCTGAAAGTTTTGTTTTACTGAAAAATCATGACCATTGAAGGGTTAAGAAACCAGCTACCATAAGAGGCTGTCTTCTGATTCTCACTTGAGTGGTGTCTTAATACAAGTTTGACTGCATGTCATCAATTTCTGTTGTTAGTACTGATGTCTTCTATTTTTGCTTAAATATTGTTCAAAAGAACCTTTGCAAAATCAACCATTTGACTGAAAGTCATTGGAAGTGGCACTGATTGATGTAAAACTCCATAAAGATTAGTTGAGTTGTAAATGTTCCAGGTGAGCGACACAGGCCCCTTGGGCCTCGTGTTATTAAATAGTAAAGCCATACAATTCGTACAACAGCGCTAAGACTGCCATCAATTAAGCGTTCGTGACGAGCCTAGCTACGTCATTCATGACGTAATTCATGATGACGTCATCATACACGTCACGTAGTTGATCATGGCGTCATATGATTGATGGATAAATTGGAATTCTCCATTATATCTTTTCCTTCCAGTGTCATAAGTCGGAATGTTTAAAAGATGGTTACTCATTACAAAAACGAGAGATATACTGCCAGTATCCAAACGGTACATCATTGGCTGAATCCAGATGTAACCAGAGTGACGTGCCCGTCAAGAACAGGGAATGCCCGAACCACAGATGCCAGTCAGTCTGGAAAGCTACTAAGTGGTCGGAGGTAAGATTGCATACTAAGCTGGACTTGTGTAAAATATTCACGCACTATAGTCAATAACAACTGCACTGAATAACCCGAATGTCACGCCTATTGGTCAGCTTTTGTTCTTAGATGTTAAGGATTGTCAAACCTGCAAGCTATGACTTTCTTACGTAGTACTTCTAAATGCTGTTTAACCGTATGAGACCAGAATATGTAGTCTATTTCCAAACATTCATACGTGAAAGACCTTGCTTAGTTTGAAGCTAATTTGTGAAAAGAGTGGTAAGAGCGGTTACGGCCATTGGAAGCCACAGTTCCCCAACATATTACATTCAAAATATTCAGCAACAACTTCCAGTCAAATTAGTGTCATAATATTCAACAGCTTACCTGTGCGGTTGTCTTGATACCACATTGTCAAGCTATAGATGGCACCTCTATGACCGAGCGCATATACTGAGGCAGACACGCTTGCATTTTTTTGATTGGTTGAAAAATAAATCTACATAAGCTGTAGAAATGTACCAATATTTAGCTACCAAAACCGGAATATCTTTCTTTGATGGGATGATAAAAAGCTTAAAATTCCATGCATAGTTATGAGTGGCATGTTAGATCATCTGTATAGATATCATGAGGTGAGGTTAGCTATCCTTTAATGAACAGGTACCATTTGGTGCTAAATAACAGGTGGTCTATGGAGCAGGTTTGACTGTAGATTAAGTAGGTCCTGGTTACTAAGTTAGGGGTTATTTGTTAGATAGTTATTTATCTAAAACCGTTGAATGCTGAATTCCCAGAATCTCAATTTCACGGAAATTATAGAAGTAAGTTATTGGATATTCTGAAGCTAATTTGTCAGGCAGCTGTTCCAGCCATAGACAGCAACAGCTCACGTCAAATTATCTCCAAAATATTCAACAGAGCAGTTACTCCATTACAATTGATTTTTCATATTTTGTCTTCTGGTTTCAAGGGTTTAACATTGTAATTGTATCATTATTATTTTGTACAATTTATTATAAATGTATTGAAGATCATATGAAAAGACTATAATCTTTAAATGCCAATATGATTCGTCTTTCTAGCAACGGTGTTTTCGTGGTTAGGGCTTTATTATTTTTACCGTAGAAATGCATGCTGAGTAATGAAACAGTAGGTTCTGGTAATACATGGCCAATTCAATGCCTAGGTGTCCATGTGCACGTGTTCACGAGACGCTATAGGGGTTATAACATCTTGTCCACGTATATGCATGAGTCAGAATATTTCTTTGTTAACCTTGTAATTTAGTTATTTAAAAATGAAAATAAGTGAGATATGCTCGCTATAGTTTCGGAGTGATCTTTGTCAGAAATGGTAACATATTTGACCGACAGTGAGATCTAGAGGCTTGCCAACATGCCTATACTTATGGTTGCTATACCTTACAGCTATAGACTATTCATTGCTCGTGCTTTCACATAGATGTTTGATAGAATGGTGAAATTATATGGCTTGCTGGACTCGCTTCTGCCATTTTTCTTCCAGTGCTTACCAGAATGCTCCCCAAGGGGCGTCCAAACTCGAATGCTTTTCTGCTTTTGGAGCCATTCCGACCACCCTGCTGGTATTAGCTGTCGAAACAAGGCTAAACCCAGCACAAAAGTACACTGTACTCCCGCCCAGTGTCCGGCCGATCGTAAGTGATCGCCAGTTTATAAGCTTGAAAATGGATATATTTATATCTGCACTTATAATAATATCACTTTAGCTCTGGACACACCTGTCCGGTATCTTACTGTCTGCTCCAGCACCAAATACACGCACACTTTGGTTATCCAGGAAAGTCTTCTATAGCAGACACTTTCCTTTGTAGCCACAAGATGGTGGTTCTTTACAACGGATGGTCAACAGACATAGGTAAGACCACCCCGTTTTAAATAAACACAATTTTGTGGCCCCAAAGCAATTTCCTGTAATAAAGGTCCTGTTATAGAAAGGTTAGTTTGTAAATGTGAGTGTCTCACAAGCCACACTTGGGAAATGCTAAGATAGAAGTTAGAACTTTGCACCTCAGAAACTGACTAAACACTTTCCAACAATAATAGCTAACATTTCCACGTAGCATTAGTGAATCACTCTATGCAGGACGGTTATAAATGGACACACCATCCATTACACTGTTAATGGTGTGCGCGTGTGATAAAAGAACATCTTCATAAGCCAGATGTGAATTTAATAGATATGGCATCCTTAGTCAAAACAATTATGAAGTAGTTATGCCGAGAAATTGTGCAAGAAAGTAGATAAGACAGAATTCTCCAGCGGGGAAACACACATATGTCCTCATCCTCTAGAAAAAGCTGGACATTTGTGGATGCTTGCTTAAACAGGTATCGATAGGTGGGTATTATTGCCGATGGTCTGCATAGAGGGCACAAATAACCATGTAAGTAGGTGGGACCAGTCACTGGGCGGGACAGTACACCGGACAGGCATGTGGGCAGTGCTACTCTGGGAAACTGTTACTTACAAATATGTATTTTGATAATTTAATAATATATACTAACATTTCTCTGATAATTGGTGTTCGGATTAGTCATCGTTCTGCTATTCATTGGGTTTACTTTAATGCAATTAACCGTCGTATGAATCAGTTACATCTTTTGAAAATTAACCATCTTTTCCCTACATGAGAATTCTCTGAACAAATCGAATGAAAACAGTGTATCTGAGGGCTGTTGTCGGTGATGTCTGTAATTGCAACAGTGATCAGCAACATAGTTTACAAAAAGTCGTCAGTTAGCACTAACAAGGGATATGGCTAATTTACCTAAGTAGTGAAACTCTTGATGAACTGAAGTAAATTTCATGTTTCTGAAATTATGTACCTGCTTCATAACCACCAGCCTAAATGTATTAATTACTAAATATATATGTTTGATATATGTTTGAATGAACATGAAATGTTATTACAAAAATAGGGTAAATTGAATTTGGATTTAGGTAGATTATACTTGTTCTGATGTCAGATGTCCATATATAACATGCATATAAGCACTTTCAGATGAAACGTGTGCGCGGTTACATGATTAAATGTCTTAAGTCGTTAATTTATATGATTAAAAATTATATAATCGAATAATCGTGAATAATTTCTACTGCATAAAATTTCAAATCCTACCTTTTAATTAATTTTTAGTCCTATCGGTCACAAAAGTTGACATTTTTCTCAGTGAGTATATATCCATTTGCAGGAAAATGTATCACTGGAATGACTGGCTCGATTCCAGTGACATATTTTCAAAAATTGTATTTTCTTGGCTTGCAAATGTACTTTTCTAAATACCATTGCAGCGATCGTCATTGATATGGTTTTGATGTTATGCTTGGGTAATTTGTACCCAAGCTGATTAATCGGGTAATCACGATTATTTTTTAGATAATCGATCGTGATCTATCAAACCTATAATCGCGAATGCCTAGTTCAACATGGTTTGTTTACTTATTTGGCGTTTTATATGCATTGCTCTTACTTGTCATAACGTTCAAAATTAATGCATACGTTCAGCAACCTCTTTGCTGGCCTTAATAGCAGAAGTTAATTAGTACTTTGGAGCATAGACTTTGTTAAAGTTTCTCCTAGGTAGATAAACCAGCTTTGAGAATGTGATCTTTTCGTAGCAAGCTGTCCTAGAGCAATCTGATATTCCACACAACCTGCGTCAGCGATAACATTTCAGTAAGTAAAGGGCGCGAACACGTCCATCCACTTCAGCTTCCTCTGGTAGAAGCCCAAGTAACCCCAGAACTGCAATATTTGCCGTACCGTGTGGAAGTCCCTGACGCTGACGCAATTTCGATAATTGAACGATTTCTGGTTTTAAAAGTAACTGTGAATTAAGTGTCCATAGTTCTGTACCATAAAGAAATGTAGTTAGTATAAAAATTCGAATGATCTTTTTGTTAGATTTCTGGGGAGATACCATTTCAGTACTTCACCCGTCAGAGCATATCACACTCCAATAGCAATGTTAATATCTTCGTTGCCTCTTTGAGCATCAAGAACATGCGGTGCACCATGGAAGATATCAAGATGAATCATTTTCCTTTCCTTCTGAATACTATCCCGATTCACCAAAAGAGATACATCGACAGTTGAGTCGCCATAGGAGACAAATCCAGACTTATTTGTATTAAATGAGCATCAGTCAGCATTCAGGTGTCTGGAAACAATATTCAATATAATCTGTGCATCAGATGGTTCTGTGACTGCAGCTATAGCGATGTCATCAGCAGCAGTTGGTACACTGCACTAAACTGTAGCGTCATCATTAAGAACATTGTGCCAGGAGTGGTGTCCTTGTTTTAAAAAAACCTGTTCTCATACTTTCTTTTTGAAACTGTTCACTATACATCAAGTAAGGTTGTAAAAGATCTGTTGCGCAAAATGTGTTTCTGGATCGATCCAGTATACACACAGAAGCGTCCATAAACATGCAGTACAAACATGTTTCCTGAGTGGTTGCGGACTGAGAGACAGTTGAAAGTTTTGGCAACAAAAGACATCCTTACATTAACCCTATTGTGCCAAATTAACCATTTAATGGTCAAGCCATGCATCCGACCTCTGTAGTGGTCTTGAGACATGTCTATTTGCAGGCCAAAAGAAATAATTTTTTTACCTTTCGTAATTGGAATGAAAATAATGCTTTCTTGGTCTCCAATTGGACACTCGCTAAGCAAAAATTCGAATTTTCTTGACAGTTAAACCTTTAAAGGTTAAGACAGCAAAAGATTCCAAAAGAGTACACAGGTAAGCTATTGAATATTTTGAAAGGCAGCAACAGCGCCCAGTCAAATTAGTTTCAAAATATTCAACATCATGTTTATTAAATAGCCAAGAATTACAACGACATACAATTCATACAACGTGTCGGACTATTTGAGATTTTATGACGGTCTATAGGGAACCCTATGTGACGTAATGATTGTGACATCATCATACACGCGCTGAGCTTATTATGACGTCATACGAGGTCAGCTGATGGATGGATATTCTGTAAAGGTGAATTCACCAAATAGTCTTATATTCTCCTGCAAATGGGCATTCACTGAGGGATAATTTCAATTTTCTTGAAGAATCTTTAGCATTTAAATGTGCATATTCACACCAAAATGCTTGAAAATAAAATTATTAATATTGTATGCTTTGAGAGGCTTAAATTGTGTGGCAAAATGAAATAAATTTGAACATATAATGATTTCATTCTGTACATATTTGTATAATTTTCTGAATTGCGAAGTTGAATTAAGGGCTCGTGTCTCTAATTCAATTTCACAACCTGAAAATTATATTAATTTGGACGTGATGAAATCATCATATGTTAAAATTTATTTCAGCCCATAAAAGTATACAATTTTGAGAATTTTATTTTCAAGCATTCTGCTGTGAATATGCACCTTTAATTGATATAGGCAGCGTTGACACAGCAGATGTTAAGAAACTGTACTTATATAAATCTGATTAGAATACATTTAGCATTTACTAAAATGCAATCCGACGCGACACATCGCAACAAAGAACTTGAAGCCCAGCTTGCTGATATGCTGACCAGATTTTGTTAGCTTTCTAAAACAAGAGCACAGATTCAGGAATAATTTTGTGAAATTTTTTTATTGTATACTCACCATTAGAAAGCATAAAATATGTTGCCAAGACAGTCAGTCTCATGGACCTAACTAAGATCAGATGCTGCAGGAATGAGATATTGCTGTCCTCATGACGTTGCGACTCGAAGGCATGCTGTTTTCCTAGCCAGGGCCGAACTTCAGGCAGGACGACACGTGCATTTGCACAGGGTCACTCAATTTCCAGGCCCCCCCCCCAAAAAAAAAGTAGAGCTAAAAATCTTTTTTGTCTTAATTTTTGTGTTCCCCTGCATAAGTTCAAGTTACAACGATTAGCGCCACACCTATAGTACAGCTCATAAATAAGTACACATAGTCCCAAAAGAAAACAATTTTGAACAAATGTAAAAAAACATCATGTTGAATATTTTGAATATAATTGGATTGGAAGACATTGCTGCTTTAGGCACCAATGTCTTCTAATACAATTATGTTCAAAATACTCAACAGTATCCTTTTATTTTGTGTTTGAAAAATGTTATTTCTAGGATGTACTCGATAAGACTGATGTGGCCAAATCCCGCATCCCCCTGATCTAAGGTCCACCACCCCCCCCCCCCCGACACCAAAGCACTATTACGTTTAAAATTGGATCCTAGCTTTCTCACGACCCAAACGGAAGTTTCGAGGGGTACAGGTAAGAAATTCAGAAACGTTGCACAAGGCCCCCTGAGTCCTAAGCTCGGCCCTGTTCCCCAGCACCATCTTCTCGTTCCTGAAGATGAAAGTGAATATGTCGAGAAAATTCTAAAGCGAAGATGATTGTGGTTTTATCCCAGTTTTCATTCATATAAGATGGTATACAGCGATCTTTGACGCACAACTAGCTCGAATACAGTCAGCCTCTCATATCAATCAATACCAGGATATTTCATAAATCAGTTGTCAATGGAGGTATTCGATATGTCACTCAAATATATGGTGTCAAAATCAAATACGTCACAGGATAGATGGTGTCATAATCAAAATGCTGCATAGCTCCGTTACTAAGGACGAACTCCATCACGAAGTGTATGCATTTTATGTACTCGATGAGTGCACAATTTAATAAACATGATGTGAAATATTTTGAAAATAATTTGACAAGAAGCTGTTTCTGCTGTCGAATATAGTTTCAAAATATTCAACACCTTATCTGTATAGTTGCCTTGAAATTTAGATTCAGGGAATTCATGTTTCAAAGGTTCACACTGAATCCATCAAGCGTAAAATCGTGGCAGAGATTATCTAGAAATAGGAAGTAAATTGATGTGAATCAAGCTTTATCCAGCTGTATAAGTGGCCAATATGTTAGTCAGTACACAGTATTAATGAATTATTTATATGTATTATGAGCTTGGCCACACACATTGTATTCGTGACGGAAACAAATGTCACACACGTTCATTTGACTTGAGAAATGATATGTAACCATGTTAGTCTTATAGACAATAAAACAGGATTCATAGGTAGTAACTTTTAAGACTAACTTAGTTTATTTTGACGAGCTTTCGCACATAAATGTGCTTCATCAGGTCCGGATGAAGCACATTTATGTGCGAAAGCTCGTCAAAATAAACTAAGTTAGTTTTAAAAGGTACTATCTTTAAATCTCGTTTTTATTGTTTCATAAGCTTAATGGTTTTTGTAATAACGCACTATAAATACAATCATAATAATTATTCTATATATGTATTTTACCCACAGAATGCCGAGACAACTCCATAACGTGTCCCATTGTGGCTAGACTGCGCATGTGCAGATACGAAACTTTCGCAACAAAATGTTGCTCATCTTGTGCCCATAAATGACTGCATGTCACGTGATTATATGTGTAGAAACGGAAGTGACGTTTACCGCCTCATGATATTAATATATTTATTCAACTCGATGAACAGTGAATTTGTGATACTTACTTAATTATATTGTACTGAAACAGGATATCATTAACATGACGTTAAAGAATGACGGCATTTAATACACCGATGGAGTGCGAGGTATTATTACGCATTCACTCGCAAAATGGTACATAATTGTAATGGTAATTCTATATGCATTGCAAATCGGAAACTATTTGAAGAACAGATTCGACGACAAAATACAAATTTAATCTATGAACACTGTATAAAAATAAACTGACATGAATTTACAAATTAAATTATGACGATGGAGTAAGAGACGAGATTCAGCGGCATACACACGCCGATCAAGGCTCTTGAGATCGGGATGAAATAATGGATATGCTGTGGCACACATCTTGATAATCACATGAGATATGTTGAGAGTTGCTTTGCTAGACTATGTTCAGCACGGAATTCTACATGCGCTCTGGTACATGTTTACGAGATACGTTACATATTAGCTGACGTCACAAGTAAAAATGACTGCGTAGAGCTCTGCATCATGAAACTCGAAAAGTCCGTCAAGTGTACGAATTGCATGTGGTTGATGAATTTAGAAAGTAATACACATTTTGTTGAATATTTTGAAACTAACATGCCAGGGGGCTGCATAGCTACCTTGAAATTGGGATTCTGGTAATTGAGGGTTCAACGTATATAAATCGATCCCAACACCCGCTAAAAGCGGGCGGAGCTTAGCTGGAAATGGGCGGGGCATACCTCCATTGAATGTGTTGTAAATATTTATGTTATAAATATGTTGATGTGAAGCAAATCTTCACATCAACATATTTATAACATAAATATTTTACAACACTTATCCAATGGAAATATGCTCCGCCCATTTCTAGCTATGATCCGCCCACTTTTAACGTGCAACACATCATCATACTTTGTCGACACTCAAAAAGATGCATTTATCTTTAAGTCCACAGATATACAACACAGTTTAGACACATGTGTAAATGAAATGACATACGTATGGTGCTACATTGGCGGTTAAGTGCAGATATTATGGCATAGCAACAGGAAATATCCGGCTTTCTATACATATATTTCTCATTTATACATCATGTAGAATTAACAAAAGATTTCACATGAATAGAAGCACCTTGCTGACCTCATTGCTATATCTCTGGATATAAAGATAGCCTCGTCTCTTTGATAATCACCAAAGTATGTTGAAATGAGGCAAAACAATATGTACAGATGTTCAACCATTTAGTTGCCACGCAGCACTACTTGCATATAGGATGGTACGTCCAATCCTACTGCTTGCACTGACGGAGTTGATGCGCCTTTAAATCCAACGTACTTTCGAACATTTGCTTAACATTTTGAAAAATAAGCCAATGTGAAGCCATACACATAGTTAAATGCATTCTGCCATTTATCTGACAGTCCAAACTAAGTCATTGTGACATCAAACACAACATAACCTTTTCATTATACCTATAGTTTTAGTGAGGTCTTTGCACAAATATAACATCCATGCGTGGTGTTGATGTATCCATATAGATGCCACCCGCGTAACGATGTCTTGTAATGTTTTACGGACCCCGTCAATAATAGACAATATCGCTAGCTCATAGATTGTTTGGATAAGGAGACTTGCAACTGATTAATATGGCCACCTTAGTAGACACTACTTTGTGGGGAATAAAGTGAGCTAGTCGCCATGGAAAATGTCATGTTGATCCATAAGACGGGGGTTCTTTAAGACATGTAGTCCATGGATCACCGGTCTTATAAGAACGCCATATCTTGCTCGAAAAGACCGGGGTCCAAAACACCTTTTGGTCATGTGACATTACTGAGGGGTAATACTACTATTATACGACGTTTGCGCGTGTGCTAACAGCCTGTACCCCCTGAAAAACACTGGTGTAACTAATAATCCCACCTGATAACGTAGGTTACTGGGCCGATACTGTACCAATGTGACCTGATATTCATCCAGCACCAGCCCAGTAACATGCGTTATCAGTGTCGTGACTATGCGGGTCCTTGACTATGTGATGTCCGCTCCGCGATAATCAAAGTAGCTCCGTGATTATGCAATGCTCAAGCAATAATTATTGCATCATGTCCACACCAATTACCACATGCGTGCTATACACCACTGGGCAGTCAGCAGGATAATCAACGTGCCAGATAGATTCTTGTGTAGATATTATTCGAATCTCATTATACATTGTACATATTAACATAGTGTATATTACAGAACCGTGTAGAAGATATGTACAGATTGTGTAATCATAAGAGCTTATAATAGAATCTAATGCCATATATGTGAATCGTGTATGCCAGGTTCCCTACACAATACGCTCACCAATTACAGCCACCACACCACCACCACAATCGCCATAAGCACCACCGCCGGCGCCACCAGAACAAATGACACCATCATCACCACCAGAACCATCAGCGTCATCGGCCCACCAACAAAACTGCTCCCGCCACCACTTCCACCACCACCGCCACCACCTCCACCACCACCACCATCACTACTACCACAACCAGCAACACCAGCACCAGCATCAGCACCACCACGACCACCACCACCACCACCACCACCACCACCAACAACAACAACAACAGCATCACTTAGTTCAGCAACACATTATTTAAGATGATCAATGGATCGAGTGAATAATTAATTATGGTAATGAATTGATTGATTGATTGATTGATCGACTGATTGATTGGCTGATTCATAGATTGCTTTGATTAGCCTTGTATAGTCCCTTATTTGCTATATCGTTCTGTTCTTAGATATGTATATATACTTTTACACATAAACAATGATAACGACATTCAACTCTAGTACGGTAGTTTTTAGTTCACCTTAACGCGTACAGACCATGGCTGAAAAATTCTTTGGGGTACTCTTAAATATTTTGAATCTAAGCAGCATATAACAGCAACAGCTTCAAGCCGACTTAATTTCAAAATAGGCGACATCTTCATGTGTAGTTGTCTATAACGGCCTTTTCCAGTTTATCCACCAATCACATGACGTCACAATCAACAAGAATGACGTGGATAAGTTCGACAGGAACGCAGAATTGGTAACGGACTTATCGGTGCTGTACGAATTGTATGTTTTACAATTTAATAAAGATAAGGTTGAATATTTTGAAACTAATTTGACTAGGCGCTGTTGTTGCCATAGGCAACACCAGCACCCAGTCAAATTAGTTTCAATATATTCAACAGTTTACCTGTACAGTTTTCTGCAAAATGATAGTCAGACGGTTCAGAGATCGATCGATCCCAACACGGGCCAAGTGTGGGTTAATCTTAGCTAAAGATGGGTGGGGCATAGCTAAAACTGGAAAGGTTAATTGAGATGTCAGGATTTAAAATGTCAAAGGGTTACCCATAATGCTAATATCGATTCTTTTACACACTTTCGATTCGACACACGTAAATGACCCCCAGGGACCTAATCAAGGACATATTTGTGTGAAGTTTTCTAAAAAAATATATTAAAGGGGGCCTTACGTACATGCGAATGCTGTTCTTCAGACTAACACGGTTGCCGCGGCGACGCATAATTCATACTCAACAGTGCTATATAGAGTAGATATGAAGTAGTCGCAGCGATATATTCAAACTAAATACAGATATTATGTGTTTTATATGTTTGTTATATTCATGTAAATAAATTAAGAATTTACTAAAAATAATCCAACTTGTTGATTTGGTCGTGTCGTCGGCGGTATTTTTGTTTGTCCTTATGACATAGAGGCTTTTAGTTACTATAAGCACTTGCCGATCTCTTAACCCTTTCACGACGAAGCTGACCAAATCCGGCCTCTGTAGTGGGCTTGCGGAATGTTCATTTGCAGGCCAAGTGAAGACTATTTTTGTTTAATTTACCACTGTAGTGACTGACTCGATAACCGAGCCAATCATTCCAGTTGTAAATTTTCACAAATGGACTTCTGTTGGCCTGCAAATGGACATCCCATGAGCACATATTTAAATTTTTTGAAACAAATTTAGTGATTAAACGGTTAGTACAAGTGATAGTTTATGTCTCTTTAGAGCGAAAAATGTTGTGACTTTACGAAAATCCGATGACAATAATGGACTATCTATTATTATCTCCCTTTGGCTAGATTTAATCAAGACGACATAATTAAATTGGGTGTGAACCAATTAATTGTTACATTTTGTACATGATTTGTTGTGTTATTTGTATTTCAGTGACGTAGTAAGGTTTGTGAGCGTTATATTACATGCATATGAATCAAAGGGAATCCATAATATCTTTGTATATTTCTGCTGCTTTTTTCACTGTGTCTTTAATAACGTATTTAGTTCGACTTCTCAGTTAGGGTTATCGCCCTTTGCATGATATGACGTAAAGCAATGACGGATTCCAGTTTATCCATAAATCATATGACGTCATAATCAACTACGTGACGTATAGGACGACGTCATACTCAATTACGTCATGAATGATGCAGGTAAGTTCATCACGAACGCATAATGGACCTTTCCAGTTTATCCATCAATCATATGACGTCATAATCAACTATGTGACATGTGGGATGACGTCATAATCAATTACCTCATGGAGGACGTAGCTAGGTTCGTCACGTACGCATAATTGATGACGGACTACGCGTTGTTGTACGAATTGTATGTCTTTACTACTTAATAAACATGATGTTAAATATTTTGAAACTTATTTGACTGGGCGCTGTCGCAATCCCAAAACAGGCGAAATGTGGATGTGATTTAGCTAGGGATGGGAGGGGCATAGCTACACGTGGATTTCCTCCATTATTCTGAAAGATATATGTACCGTTTCGCGTCACGCATGTGACTTATTAACATCGCACATAGGCAACATTTCTAACTTGGATAGGGTAGGAACCACAAATTAGCTGATATAAACTATGAAATCTTGTCGTGTTTATTACTATCCAAGTTAATAATGTCTTCGCTTTAGCTGCCGTATCAGGGCAGCAAATACGCCTACAATACACCTTTCGCAGTTTGACGTATTTTGGGAAAATATCCTCCCACAATGCACCGCTCACATTACTTCTGGCTGGTAGGCCTGGCGTAGTGAGAGAGTTTACTATTAGGATCAAATACAACGCCCTTTAAACTGTGTTTATGAAGAAGTAAGATCATAATATTATTGATGTCGTACATCATTGGAAAGCTCAATCAATTTTTTAAACATTTATGTATTAGTTTTTATATATTTCTAAAATTTTGTCACGTTAATTATAATTTTAATACAACCCCTATTTGTCAATAGACCTTTCCACTTTATCCATCCATGCATCATATGGCGTCATAATTACCTACGTGACGTGTAGAATGACATCATAATAAATGACGTCATTATGACGTCATGAATGACGTAGATAATTACGTCACGAACGCATAATTGAAGACGGACTATGCGGTGGTGTACGAATTGTATGGCTTTACTATTTAATAAATATTATATTGAATATTTTGAAATTAATTTGACTGGACACTGTTGCTGCCATAGATATTTAATAAATATTTAACAGCTTACTTGTATTGTTTTCTCGAAATTGATCGTTGTAGAGTTCAGAGATCGATCGATCCCAACACGGGCGAAGTGTGGGTGTGGCTTAGATAGAGATGGGCGGGACATAGCTAAAACTGGAAAGGGCCATTGATTTGTTAATTCTAGGGGCAATGGTGTATGCCATATATGAAAATTATAATTACTCAGTGAAAATTATACAAAAATAAAGAAACTAATACATAAATGTCTAGAGAATTGGATGAGCTTTCCAATGGTGTATGACTTCAATAATGTTGAGATTGTAGTTTATTATATTGGATTAACATATACAATTCCCGTAATATATCTCATACTCAAAGCAAGCATACAAGTATACACTTTTTAATAAATTGAAACAACGATGACTGGAATATGTCGCTGCATTATTCAACAACATATTCCAGTCAAATTTGTTTCAAAATATTCAACGCAATCTTTGCTTACGCCGTGAACATCTTAATATATTAGATTGTACTGTTGCAAAGGCGTAAAGTTTAAAATAATTCGTGCGTAGTAGCCTATAACTTATCATTATTAGAATTCACCTTTCCGGAGTATCTATCTATCTATCAGTCTGACGTCATATGACGTCACAACCAGCTAAGCGGCGTGTAAGATGACGTCATACGTATTACGTCATAAATGATTGCATTAGACCCGTCTTTAACTCTAAATAGTCCGACACGTTGTACGAATTGTATGTCTCTACTATTCAATAAACATGCTGTTGAATATTTTGAAATTAATCTGACTGGACGCTGTTGCAGCAACAGCGTCCAGTCAAATTAATTTCAAAATATTCAATAGCTTGTCTGTATAGTTTTCTTGAAATAGATAGTCAGAGAGTTCAGAGATCGATCGATCCCATCACGAGCGAGGTGTGGCGGAGCTGACTTGAGATTGGCGGGGCATAGCTAGAAATAGAAAGGTTCATTAATACAAGGTGTATTATGAAAAATATTATTATTGCTGTATCATGTTATATTAATTTCTCGCAATACAACGATACACCTTTGTTACAAGATTGCCAATATTTCTGTTGTCCTTGAGTTGCCTGTACATGACCGGAGATCTGGGATAGATTGCTGTTAAACCCGTACTTTGAAAACCCTAGCCCACAAGGAGTGCCCGCTAACGCATTCAGCATACTAGCTACCGTTTCCTGTGTGATTACTGTATTTTGCGTCTGTAGTAGTAGTAGTAGTAGTAGTAGTAGTAGTAGTAGTAGTAGTAGTAGTAGTAGTAGTAGTAGGAGAAGTAGTAGTAGTAGTAGTAGTAGTAGTAGAAGTAGTAGTAGTAGTAGAAGTAGTAGTAGTAGGAGAAGTAGTAGTAGTAGGAGAAGTAGTAGTAGTAGTAGTAGAAGTAGTAGAAGTAGTAGTAGTAGGAGAAGTAGTAGTAGTAGTAGTAGTAGTAGTAGTAGTAGTAGAAGTAGTAGGAGAAGTAGTAGTAGTAGTAGTAGAAGTAGTAGTAGTAGGAGAAGTAGTAGTAGTAGTAGTAGTAGTAGTAGTAGTAGAAGTAGTAGTAGTAGTAGTAGTAGTAGTGGTAGAAGTAGTAGTAGTAGGAGAAGTAGTAGTAGTAGTAGTAGTAGTAGTAGAAGTAGTAGTAGTAGTAGTAGTAGTAGTAGTAGAAGTAGTAGTAGTAGTAGTAGTAGTAGTAGTAGAAGTAGTAGTAGTAGGAGAAGTAGTAGTAGTAGAAGTAGTAGTAGTAGTAGTAGTAGTAGTAGTAGAAGTAGTAGTAGTAGGAGAAGTAGTAGTAGTAGTAGTAGTAGTAGTAGTAGTCGAAGTAGTAGTAGTAGTAGTAGTAGTAGTAGTAGTGGTAGAAGTAGTAGTAGTAGGAGAAGTAGTAGTAGTAGTAGTAGTAGTAGAAGTAGTAGTAGTAGTAGTAGTAGTAGTAGTAGAAGTAGTAGTAGTAGTAGTTACAGTAGTAGTAGTAGTAGTAGTAGTAGTAGTAGTAGTAGTAGTAGTAGTAGTAGTAGTAGTAGTAGTAGTAGTCGAAGTGAACGCACGCGTTTATTTAGCTCTGCAATTGCTGCCCGAATTTGCTAGTTTCTAGCGCGATTTTGTAGATAAATTTTATACATATATTTCGTATTAGTATTTCCTTTCAAACTTTATATTTAATTTGTAAATTCTTGTCTTGGTTGGAGCGCATTTTGTGTCTCTATTTTCTAAAGGCATTCCTCTTAGCTGGCGGTTTTCGCCATTTAATAGGGCTCCTCTTACTGTGGTCAATGCAATACATTTCTCCCCGCGCCGGTCTGCTATTTCTATAGATCGTAGGCTAGCGCATTGTATTAGGCAAGATCGCTTGAGTGAGTGGATTTAATTCCTTTGTCATTTGTAAGCACACGCCTAGTTCTTTAACTATATTACTCCTTATAGTCAGTTGGCTGTCCCCGGTCAACTCGAACAGACTAACAAATATATGACTTGACTATTTAATCATATATTTGTTAGCATACTTTAATAGGCTAGGTGTTAGTGAACCACTTAGAAAGTGGTTCAAACTAACAAATATACGACTGTACTCTCTATTCGTATATTTGTTGGTAGACGTCAGGGTTTCAAAAGGGGACACTATTTATTTAGTGTTTAGCTCTTTCCCCGACGTCTTGGTGTTATATATTTGTATTATATATTGTAGTAGTATGGGGTTCCGCTTTTTATAAAACACCATGGCAACCTCATATAAGCGTACCCTGAGTCTTAAAATCACGACAAAGGCTTGGGGTATTTCGGCAATTGAGGTGTATCATGGGTTGAAGGATGTAGTTGGGGCAGGGCCACGGGTCCTTCAAGGTCTCGTTAATGTTTCCAAATCTGTATGGAATGTCACCGTAGTTAATGAAAGTGTGAAGGAAAAGTTGCTCGACGAGGTCCTTGTCGTGAAGGGTGAGGTGTGTAATGTGGAGGAAATAGATTCTGATCGTCTATTAGTCAAGATGAAGGTTCCATTAGAGATCCCAGATGAACGGGTTATCACTGAATTGATCAAGTATGGCAAAGTGGACAAAGTAGAACACGAGACCTATCCATTTGATCGAACCTTAGAAAATGGCATCAGAAGAATTTGGTTTGAAAAGGTGGAACAACCTCTCCCAAGCAAGGTCACCATAGATGGTCGATTTATCTTGCCATTATGGTACAGGGGGCAAATCAAAGAGTGTAGAATCTGCTTAAGCACAGAACATCTTGCAACAGATTGCCCTAACAAAAACAAATGTCTAGTTTGTGGATCATCTGATCATTTTAAGTGGCGATGCCCGCAGAACAAATATGTCAAAAAGGGTGCTGATAAAAGTGCAGAGCAAGTTCTCTCTAAAGAGAATGTCATAGAACCGGTAGCTGCTGAGATTGTAGCGGAAATTCATACTAATGGGAAGCACGCTGCTAAGGAAAATGTCATCGAACCAGTAGTTGCTGAGATTGTAGCTGAAGTCCATGTTAATGAGAAGCATGGGGAAAAAACTAAGAATCCAATCGCTGTAGTTGCAGGCGATGAAATAGAGGTTCTAGATGAGGGGCTAAGTCTTGCTCCAGTAACAAGTCAATCCAAGTTTGATGACAGAGAGGCTAATTCCACACAAGTTGAAGATGAGGATCAATACCCTCTGGAAGAGAGTTTTAATTTAGGACAAGTAAAATTCAGGTCGCAAGATACTGAAACTAACTTTGAATTTCCACTGAGTACACTCAATCTAGACGATTTAAATAATATAGAGAAAGTAATTGGTGTCTCGGATCGATTGAGTGGAACAAAGCGACAGAAAGATGGAGAGAGTTCTGAATCAGAAATAGAGGAAAGTGATATAGAAGACGATAATATGTCAGTCGCTGAATCTGATATATCCATTCAAACACAGAGTTCTAAATCACCTGATGAAATGGTCATGTACAGGTCAGAGGCAGGAGAGGTGTTAGTTCCATATGTGACGGCAAATGGTGTTAAATATAGGCATCTGCGTCATGATTCAGATATATTAAAATATAAGCATTTGGAAAAAGTTGAGCTAAGTAATGCAGCGTTTGTGAGTAAAATAGGTAAATGGTCTAAGAGAGGGTCGAAAAAAACAAAATCTAGTTAGCTTAATAATGGCGGTTTTACACAGCATTTTATTACCTTTTATGCTAATTTGCACACTCAATTGTAGAGGCTTAAATAGTGACATAAAGCAACGTCACTTACTAGAGACTCTGAAAAATGAGCAGATTGACATTGCTTTGATACAGGAAACAAAAATTCAGAAGTCAGAATTATACGATAATTTAGAAAAGATTTCTGGATCCAGAATATTTTATTCGTTATCTCAAGATAATAGTGCAGGCGTAGCAATTGTTATACTCCCTCGTTGTTCAGCCTATGTAAATATAATCTCTTCAGTATCAGGTGCAAATGGTCGCTGGGTGAGAGTCACGCTAGATATACAACAAACACGTATCACGTTGCTGTGTATATATGCACCTACATCTCATCAACTACGTCGTAATTTTTTTAAGGAGATGTCTAAAACAGCACTAGATAACATCACTGAAAACTTAGTAATGGGTGGTGACTTTAATTGTGTCTTAGACAAAGAAAATGACAGGAATGCAACTTCAACTTATACTGATACATCACATAGACTCTTAAAAGAAATATGTGATAATGAAAATTTAGTGGACACCTATAGAATATCAAAACCTCATGGTAAAGATCTTACATGCTTTTCGGTAGATGGTAAAGTTGGTTCAAGGATCGACAGAATTTATGTGAATAGTTTGTTAACAGGGTACTGGAGAGATGTTAATATTAAGCCAGTTGCATTCTCCGATCATAACATGGTTTGTGTAACCTTTGCCAATGCTGACTGGGTAACAAAAGGGGTCGGGTTTTGGAAATTAAACACAACACTGTTGGGAGAAGAATTTTATAAGAATAATATAGAGAGTTGTTGGCAACATTGGATTAATAGGAAAGCATCATATAAGAGCACATTGCAATGGTGGGAGGATGTTAAACTGGATTTAAAGTATGTTTCCCGAAAGTATGCTATTAGAAAAGCACAGGAAATACGCAAACGCAAGAAAACACTTCATCGATCACTGATGAAAATTAATGCTAAAGTAAATAATGGTGAAGAGAATTATTATGAATTACTGGTTAAAATTAAAAGTAAAATAAGAGATATAGAACACTATGAGTTTGAGGGTGCAAAAATTAGAGCAAGAGCCCAGATGCACGCAGAAGGGGAAAAGCCAACCCGATATTTTTGCGCATTAGAAAAAGCACGGGCAATAGATAAGGTGATGTGCTCATTAAACATGCCGGATGGTTCAACCGTCTTTACCAACAATGAAATGAGTACTATTGTATGCAATTACTATGAGTCATTGTACAAGTCAGAGGGAATTGATGAAGATGCAAAATTGGATTTGTTAGCAAATATAGACAAAAAGGTGTCAGACACAGGCAGTGAATTTTGTGATCAACCCTTAACACTAGAAGATTTAACTAAATCCCTTAAAGGTATGAAACTAGAAAAATCACCGGGGTGTGATGGCCTTCCAGTTGAATTTTACCAAACGTTTTGGCACCTTGTAGGTCCAATAATGGAAGAATTAGGCACTGAAATTTTTGAGAAAGGCCATTTACCACCAACTATGGCTAGGGCATACGTAAGGCTAATATATAAAGGAAATGACAGACGTCTAATTCAGAACTACAGTCCAATTTCTCTACTATGTGTAGACTACAAAATAATATCCAGAGCACTAACATTGAAACTAGGTAGTGTTTTAGGAGAAATCATTGGAACAGAGCAGACATGTGCTGTACCCAGGAGGACAATTCTAACCAATACCATGGTAATAAGAGACCTTATACAATTGGTTGAGAAGGATAGCATCCCTTCAGCTGTGATTGCCTTGGACAATGAAAAGGCATTTGACCGTGTGGAATGGGATTTTCTTTTTAATTCTTTGCAATCGTTTGGGTTGGGCTCAAACTTTATTAAATGGGTAAAGATTTTATATACGGATATCAAGAGTAGCTATTTAGTGAACAATCAATTATCCAGAGAAATTGTCTTAGAACGTGGGGTTAGACAGGGGTGTTCCCTATCGCCATTATTATTTGTTATTGTGATGGAATCACTTGGCATAGCATTGAGGCAAAATAATAACTTTCAAGGCATATGTATTTGTGGCATAGAAAGACCACTTAAGCTGTCACAATATGCTGATGACACAACTGTGTTTACCAGTTCAAACAATGATTTTGCAATTTTAAACCACGTACTAGAAAAGTTCCAAAATGCATCTGGTTTGAAAATCAATAAAGGAAAATCCAAAGGATTATTTCTGGGGCCATGGAAAGAGCGGAATGACCAGCCACTTGAAATCAATTGGTCTAATGATACCATTAAGATTTTAGGCATCTATTTTGGCAGGAAACCGAATACAATACAAAATTGGAATGAACGAGTATCTAAGCTTAAGAGGATATTAGCAAATTGGAAGCGTCGTCGTCTTTCAATCTTTGGTAGAGTGTTTGTTGTCAACAACTTGGCATTATCTGGGCTATGGTATACAGCATCGGTTGTACACATGCCAAAACATGTAGAAAAGGAGGTTAATGAGTTGATATTGTCATTCATATGGGAAGAAAAGAATCATTTAGTTTCCCATCGTGTTCTCAATAATGCTAAGTTAGAAGGAGGACTTGATTTAATTGATATTAAAGTGAAATGTGTTTCTTTAAGGTTAAAATTTTTGGATGATCTTATTACATCAGATGAGACGTGGGCATGTGTTTCACGAGCTCTCATGGAGAGAATTGTAGAACCATTTCTGGCGGAGCATGTGTTTACCTCAAAGAAGCCACCTCCGAATAGCCAAATGATACCAGATGTGTTTAAAGATCAAGTTAAGGGGTTAGAAATATTTGACAGATACATGCCTCCACCTACGTGCTGGAAGGAAGTACTAGAACAGCAATTGTGGGGCAATAGTAATATATGTTATAACAATGCAGTACTTTATCTACCGTCCTTTGCAAAATATGGCATTCAACATTTATCGGATATGATACACCCTCAAACACGTAGATGGATTTCAATGCAAGACGTAGCTAGAAAAACACATATGAGGCATATAGATGTCCAGCGGTTGCTAAATAAAATAAAACATGCTGTACCAATTGAATGGTTTCGTCTGCCAAATGTAAATAATAATAGTTTGACTCCACAACCTGCATTAGTTCTTGATGATGAGATGTTAAAATACAAGATGAGATCCAAGGAATGGTACCATATTATGAGACGAAAACAAGTAACACCTCCCATAGCAATTAGGAGATGGGATGACTCAAGCTATAAACCATCCAGTTGGAAAAATGTATGGAAAATCTTACATTCTCCATCCATACCAAATATGGCTCGTGATTTATTGTGGCGATTACTACATCGACGTCTATGGGTGGGACACTTGACATACAAGTGCAATATTACGACTTCTGCTAGGTGTTACTTATGTCAAACAGACGAGGAAACAATCGAGCATTTATTTGTGGAATGTCCAATATCGTCACAATTTTGGGACTATATCAGCCAAATCTTGGCAAAATTTGGAGCGAAGCCCATTGTTCTAGACACGCATGTAGTCTTATTTAGAGAATTTGGATCAAGCGGTGTAAATATCATAAAGTCTGAAAGGACTATTTTAATAACAATACTAACCATAGGTGTTTGGGCCATTTGGAAACATCGGTGTGCACAGACGAAAAATCCATCTATGGGCAATCACAATAGAGCAATAAAGGCAATATTTCGTTCATTGCTGCTGAATCATATTCCTTGCGAATATTTTAGATTAAAGCAGCATGGTAAAGAAAAAGTATTCAAGGACATATGGTGCAAAACAAACATAGTTTCAATAGAGTTGGGAGCTGTAAAAATAAATGAGCCTGCACTAGCTTAAATCATTTAATTACTACAGCTGATTTATCTGTGTCTTTTAATTAATCTGTGTCTTGTAATTCATTTTAGTCTGCACTTTGATATTGTTATGTTTAATAATTCATGTTAAGAAATAAACAGACTGGGGTAATTTAATAATCAATCGATAAAGTAATTTGCCATTGAATTATAAAATTGTCCCAGGTAATTTTAGGAATTTGCACAGAGTTTTATAGGGTTATTTGTTCCCGGGTAATTTACAAAACCTTACAACAAAGTAAATCAAAAATGGAAACAAGAGCGCCATCTATTTCCATCTATTTTTCTGTAATTTTCCTGCTGACTATATATGTTATGCTACCCGAATGCTACTACGCCCGCTGATCTTTAAGACTCAGCCCACTGGCGTCAATGATTGACTTAATTGTCATTGATTGACGAGTCACTTTTCATTTGTTGAATAGTTGCACTCGCCACACGGGTCTACTACCACACATGGATTGAATGGTAATTTACAAAACATTATAATAAAGTAAATTGAAAATGTAAACAAGAGGGCCATCAATTTTTCTGGAATTTTTCTGCTGACTATATGTATTATACTACCCAAATGCTACTACGCCCGCTGATCTTTAGAGAATCAGCCCACTGGCGTCAATGATTGACTTATTTGTCATAGATTGACGAGGCACTTTTCATTTGTTGGATAGTTGCACTCGCCACACGGGTCTACTACTACACCTGGGTTGAATAGTAATGCCTTTGTTAAGTTTTGTTTTGCTATCGGAGCTTTATCAGCATATGGTTTTGTATCTATACTTTTTAAGCCATATGTATTTATAGATTGTATTAATGCTCATTATTTATCATTGTTTTGGTGTAATATTAATCAAGATTACTAGTTCACCAGGTTTTTTTCTGGGGGTTTGCAAGCCTTTTTAAAGGAGTTCCTCCGTGAAGTTTGTCCGACTGCGTCAGCGTCGGTTTTTCAAAAAAAAAGAGAAAAAAAGTAGTAGTAGTAGTAGTAGTAGGAGAAGTAGTAGTAGTAGGAGAAGTA
>CM067360.1:128032804-128100304 GCA_034401795.1 Chaetoderma sp. LZ-2023a
CGCATGACACGTGTGTTACATAGCCTTAGATAACACGTGCTATTAATTCAACAAATGAATTTTCGCATTGACTTTGATAATGCCGGCTACTGGGCCGGTACCGGGCCAATACCGAGGCAATGCGTCCCCGTATTGGCTCAATACCACCCAGTAACCAGAGTTGCCAGGGGTGCATGGTTGCCAACCGGTGGTCATTCTGAAAAAGCAGAAGTATTTTAGTTTATCATTGAACTTAGTTTCATCCCATGTACTTAATTGGTTTAAACGTAATTTATCTCTTGATCAAATGGGAGCACACGAGAAGAGAGAGGCAGAGGGGGGGGGGGGGGGGGAAATGAGAGAGCGAGAGAGAGAGAGAGAGAGAGAGAGAGAGAGAGAGAGAGAGAGAGAGAAGGGGGGTGGGAGAAAATGAGAGAGAGGTGCAAATATGGAGATGTAAAGATTGTGAAGACTTTGAAATGACAGTAATAGGATGATGCTTGAGGTTTGGGCAGTTAAGACACCCATGCTTGCAATACAGCGTGGCTACTAGATCGTATTTATAGATGCTTTGTGTTCCAAGTGCAAGATTATTGTAAGGGTGGCTGTTCTTGTCGTCTGCAACTGATCGCCCAACTCGTAACAGCTCAGAACACCTCCCTACAACTACAGTCGACAACTAGTTGGGTTGACAGATACCCAGTCATGCTAAGGGTCGATCTGAATGACGCAATCCTCAGCCTGCTCGACGCACACGAGAGGCCGCGTCTGCGTAACGACTTCCAAGTCGGATCCCAGATTCTCGGGATCGAGGTCGGTTGTAACATTATTTGAAATGACCAGTTTCAATTATATAATCACATAGAAACATTATTTTCCTCATCCAAGTTATTGTTGCCGTTTAGGAGTTGCCTAGTTGTCAGAGTCGGAAAAGAAATGTCATTCAAGGTAAGCTAGTTTAGAAGCGAGGCTCTTTGGACATTAAGAAGAGGGCCATGGAACAGGTAGTGGTTCACAGATTCGGCTGCGTGTCCACATGAGCAAGTAGCAGTGCCCGACAGAGAGTTATCAGACAGGTGCCTATTTAAAGAACTACGGCCATTGCATAGTCTGTATAGTGTTATGTTGGCAAATCGAGAATCTATGTAGTACCAGATAGGAGGTTTCCTCCTAAATTCTCCTATGGTGGTAGATCTTGTGACAGGTACAAGGAGAGAATTCCAGACGTGGACTGTTGATGGGGAAAAGGATCTGCGGTAGAGCTCTGTGCGGCAACGATATGGAGTTAGAATATTGTATGTGTTTAGAGTTTGTGAAAATTGGGGAAGTTGAACGGCCACGGCCTCGCATGTCATTCCATTAATAATTTTGTAAAGCATTACTAATCTATGAAATTCACGTCTATTGGAGAGCGTTTCAATTCCTGTTTCAGCCTACAGGTCAGCAGCCACTACGAGTTATGTCGCTTATGTCCTGGGTGCATCTTTTTTGAAGATTTTCTAATCTGCTTGCAATGCATTGAGGTATGTTGTCCCAGACAGCATCGGCATACTGCATGGATGGTCTGATACAGCTTTTATACATAATTTCGAGACATTTCTTGACAAGAATGTATTTTAAGCCTTTGCGGGAGTTTGTGTTGGGCGTTTGTTATTAGCGTTTCTACATGGGTAGGCCAGTTGCCGTGATTATTAAAATTAACGCCACTTGGTGTTTGTGATCATTCGATGGGGGTATGTCGGAAATGCGGTCGCAATCGCATCAATACGTAAAGAAATAAACAGGGAAGTTGTTTTAAAGGCATTAAACTCGACCCTCCACGTGTCGGGCCATTTCCTCATAGTCTGGAGATTATGGAAGATCGAAGCTGTATGCGCTGCTTTGTTTTCAGATTTTACATAAAGGCAAGTGTCGTCAGCGAATAGTCTGATATTCTTTATGGCTGGGCATGTTGTTTATAAATCTCAAGAATAGTAAAGGGCAGAGAACTGAGCCCTGTGGCACGCCAGCATGTAAACGCAGTATGGTGGATTCAATGCCGTTTAGGACTACTCGCTGGTAACGGTCATGATGTACTTAATTCGATGTAGCAATAAAATGTGAAATGAATAAGACAGAATTTACAGCCGAGTTATGGGGGTTGGACATCAGTTTTCAAGATAGGCCTGCATTGCCTAAGGAAATTTATAACGCAATTAAGCGACAACCAAACAACCTATGATCATTTATCAACTCGACATTGCCTACACTATGACATAATCCTGTGTAGATAATGAGATTTTAACATTCTTATAAGACCACTGAAGCAGAAATATTAACCTAGGTGTATAAATTATTATTTTTGTGAAAGAAATGTATTTACTTTGCCACATCTGAAATGATCATTAGCGCGTTTTCTATCACCCATGTATGCAAGAGAGAACACTTGCTATAAATGCAATAAACGGGTTGTGGTTTTTTTTGTAAACTGTGTATTTTTTCATTTGATTGTGAATTTAGAAAAAGCTACAAATAAAGGGATACATTTTTAGGCATGCCCCTCCCACTTCTAGCTAAACTCCTCCCACTTTGGTTTGAAATGTTGATACCTGAATTTCCAGATACTAAATGTCAAGATAACTATACAGGTACAAGCTGTTGAATATTTGAAACTAATTTGACTGGGAACTGTTGCTGCCTATGGCAGCAACAGATCCCAATTAAATTAGTTTCGAAATATTCAACAGAATGTTTATTAAATTGTAAATCATTTTGATTTAGTCAGCAAACATGTGACATAATTGATTATTACGTCAGATACTTGAGTGACATCGAATCCAATGCCTATTACGTCTAGAAATGTTCAGTTTCATCTTATTACCGTCACGTGGCATATAAAATCTACCAGCTTGCTTACCATCATAGCCCTACCATTGAAACAGTCCTGCGCTTCTTTATTACTCAAAAGGCAGGAGATAGTTCCTCAGAGCATCTCATTTTAGAAATAGTTACGAGTGAACACCAAGAAAATTCTTAGCCACCCCTTGTCACTTGCTAAGTGCTTCCGCCGCCTGTGAAGGGACAATTAATTTGGAACAAAACAAAAATTAGCACAGATAGGGGAGGTAATGACGGTGATTTATTGTCTTACACAAGACTATTTGTCTCCCTTGCAACACAATTCCAATGGACACGCGCCTCATTCGCAAGCCTTGACACCTGACTCTTTGACAGTAAGCGTGAATTCAACAGTACGCATGAAAGTCCTTCATAATAAAATTTGTCATTCGGCTGACCGCGTCCAGTGTATGCCTTGGTTCATATGCACGGCTTATCTAATCGTAAATATAGCACATAGGAGCTGGAAGAGAGGGGACAGGGGGCCACGTCCCCTCCAATCATGACCTTTGGGGGGGATGCTTTGACTCATATCACACACACACACACCCCACACCCACCCACCCCCACCCCGCAATAGATTAGTGTCTTCCAAAAACAGTTAATTTATTCAAAGGAGTCTCTAACTAAGATCTATTTTACTCGAGAACATCTAAGAACATCTAGATTTATTAAATATTCCGGGCGAGGTATCTCACACACACACACCCCCCCCCCTCCCCCCCCCCCACCACACCACCCTCCCCCCCCCACCCCCACCCCACCCCCACACCCACTCGGATACCCCACATTCGTGCGAGGAGACGCCCACTTACGAGCCCAACACCACCACCACCCCCAATGTGCACCCCCTCCCCTCCCCCACCCCACACCCCCCCACCCCACCCCCCAACAACAATTCATTCCAGCGGCACTGCTACACATCATCACTCGCTGGAGTTGAAAAGATCGAGAGCGTCATAGTTGCCATAGCAATCTGCCTGGAAAAATCATTCGACGATACGCGCGTGGTAATATATCGGTTTCAGCCTACGTTGCATCCTTTATTTCGCATTAACCCTTTGACCCTTTCATTCCCATAAACACAATAGACCTTTCCAGTTTATTCATCCATCATATGACGTTAATCAACTACGTTACGTGCATGATGGCGTCATAATCAATGGCGTCTTGAATGACGTAGATAAGTTCGTCACTAACGCGTAATTGGTGACGGGCTAAGCGTTGTCGTTGTTGTACGAATTGGATGTTTTTACTATTTAATAAACATGCTGTTTAATATTTTGAAACTAATTTGACTGCGGCGCTGTTGCTGCTATAAGCAGCAACAGCACCCAGCCAAATTAGTTTCAAAATATGCAACAGCTTACCTGTATAGTTTTCTGGAAATTGATAGTCAGGGAGTTCAGAGATCGATCGATCGCAACGCGAGCAACGTGTGGGTGGAGCTTAGTGAGCGGGGCATAGCTAAAACTGGAACGGTCAATTTCAATCTGGTTACACACGACTCCTGTTGAATATTTTGAAGCTAATTTGACAAAAACGTTTTGTTATTCAGCAACAGTTTCCAGTCAAATTAGCTTCAAGTTCTTGCATTCTAAATGATTTTTCGTGTTGACCTTTCGGGGTCAAATAGTTTAATTATTTCATATATAGTAGCTATAAGAATCGGTGACGATCAGGGACGCGTTCGTTCTGGCGTAGTAATGTTGACAAGATAGACATAAAATGTACTTTCAATTGATAAATAGTCAGTTATAGTTAAATATAGTTCCCCAGTCGACCCGGCATGCACTGCGCCCTGGTTGTTAATTTCTGAAAAGCTTTTTGTGTGTTTTTGACAGTTTGCTCATCTAAATTCCTTAAGCGCTGTCAGATCTGTCAATTCGTGTTGTTCATTTCTAAGGTATTAGTTGTCCATTTCGTATTGATGAAATGATTCTGCCGATCTGTCCGGTTGTTTGTCTGTCAATTTCTGAACAGTTAGTTAAAGACTTGATAGAAAAATAAGCTCTAGAAATTATAAACACAGCATGCCCCGATCCTGAGACATTTCCACAGGGAAAAAATTAGGAATATTACTTGTTGTTTAAATGTGAACATCGTCACATTAAAACCGTAAAGGCCTTATTGCTACTGCAATTCACAGCCATATAAATAATTTCGCTTTATGCTATAAAATATCAAGATCATAACCGCATGATGCCGGTTACAGGGTCCGGTACTGGGACATTACCGGCCCTGTAACCTGAGTTATCAGGATATGAGCCCTATAGATACTGGTAGAAGACATATTTTAATCGCTATTAGAAGCAATTTTAGTTTTATTTACAGGCAGGTATCGAAAAGATTTTATCAGTTTTTGCGTTTAAAATAAATTTATTAAATTTTAAAGGATGACATTAAAATTTGTATGATTTATTGGGAGTAATGCTTTTTTAAATTCCTCTCTATATCGCCGTTAATGGGGCGTGACAAAATCTGTTATAAATCACACGAAAATTTCGCCACGGGTCGTTGTTGATGTAGATGCGAATCCTGTCAGAAGGCCCCCTGAGATGTAGATCCACAACCGGTGGTGCTTTATGATAGATGATTGTTTAATAGTCGTATCCATTTCTAGCCACGCCCTGCCCAACGGAGGAATCCAGTTTTAGCTATGCACCGCTCATCTCTAGCTATAAGCCGCAAGTTCCACCCACACTTTGCCAGTGTTGGGATCGATCGATCCCTGCAGTCTCCGAATCTCAATTTCTAGAAAACTATACAGGTAAGCTGTTGTATACTTTGAAACAAATTTGACTGGGTGCTGTAGCTGTCTATGGCAGCAACAGCGCCCAGTAAAATTAGTTTCAAAATAGTCAACAGCCTTCTTATTGAATAGTAAAGACATACACTTCGTACAACCTGTGCGTTTAAGACGAACTAAATCGAGTCATTTACGACGTAATTGATTATGACGTCATACTACACGTCATGTAGTTGATTATGACGTCATATGATTGATAGACAAACCGGATTGCTCCATTCTAGCTAAGCTCCGGCCACTTTTTTACGCGTGTTGGAATCCATTTGAATCAAAACTGAATTCCCAGAAACGAAATTTCAAGCTAACTGTACGGGCATATTTTAATTCAAATGTAACCGGGGCTTATAGCAACTAGTCCAAGAGCAAAATAATTTCAAAATATTCAACACAATGTTTATTAAATTGTAAATGCATCTACGACATACAATTCGTACACATTCGTAATAGACTTTTCGATTTTAGTGGCGTTATTTTGATTGTGACGTCAGCTAACATGTGACGTATTTGATTATGACTAAATAATTGGTGCCCGAGCGGGTCCCTCCATTGTACCAAGAGCCTTGACTCTCGGCATACGTAAGCTTTGGGGATGACATTCTATATAGCTAAAGGGAATTTCAACATTTTTTCTGTAAATCGCGTCATTCAATATAAATTTATATAAATTACTTTTATTTTATTATCGAAAGAGTTCCCTCCCTTGAGTTATTATATATACAGAGTTTGGCGACTTGGCGATATAACATCGCTGCTTGGCAGCTAATAAACGCCACTTTCACAATCAAATCCGTGACGTAAACTGACGTTTATTGGCCAAAGACATAATTATGCAATTGGATCAGGGTTCTATGTTTATATTGGCAGCATTAAAAGGATGCTAATCTCATCTCAAATGTTGTACTGCACCGACAGATCATGGTGTATAGGTTCCATATCATTCATATCCTGTCGCATTCCCTTATCTATATCACAATTATCTGCTTTGTAATAGCGCGTAAATGTCGCCACCATTTTGTCTCCTCAAGCGATAGAGTATGATGTCATGTAAGTGTCAATGCATTACATTCTTTATTATGTAATAATCATCTTGTTGAATATTTTAAAACTAATTTGACTGGCAGCAACAACTTCTAGTCAATAGATTCAAAATAGCAACAGCTTGCCTCTATGATTGCTTTTATACCTCGTTACCAATGTTCGTCGTCGTCGTCGTCGTCGTCGTCGTCGTCGTTACCCGTCATTGTCCATGCTGTTGTCGGTGCCAGTATTGTTATCACCTTTGCTGACGATGTCGCTGTTGCAATCATTGTCATTATAGTTGTTAACCATCGTTATTCGTTGTCGTCGTCTCTGCCATCCTTGTCTGACGTCATGACCGTGGTAGCAACCTAAAACCGGTTCAGCATAGATACAATGGCGAGGAAAGGACAGACATACAAAGATAAATTATCTATAAATCAACACTCCAATCATCTTAAATAAATTTAATCTTGGCCACTCAAGTAAAAAATAGATACATTCCTCAAAATTCCATCCTTGAACGAACATATATGATTTGCATTTCTTTAAACATTATAATATAATAGTAATTACATAAATATTGTTTACTATAGAATTTGTCTGGCATGCGAGACGGATAATAAATGATTCTCAACTGCATTTTAGACTTTTACACAAAAGGAATTTGATGAATATGGTCTACAACGACGCAGCCAATTCATCGCTACAATCGATTCACTTTATCGCCACGATCTAAGAATTTTTACGTTGGATATTTTGAGACGAATTTAACTGGAAGATGTTGCTGCCAAAGGCAGCAACAGTTTCCAGTTAAATTCGTCTCAAAATATCCAACACACGCGTAGTACGATTGCTTAGAAATTGAGATGCTGAGATTTTGCCGATAAATATCTTAACAAATGCATATTTGTACCGGAGAAAGCCTGCAGGCCTGGTTATAATGGGAAAGACGTTGTATAGCTGGATATGGATATAAGGTCTCCTGGGTGTGAACAGTCTTGTCAAAACACATCGCTTTGTCTATCTGTCAGACAAACCCATACAATATACAGACCTAATGAGGCAAACGCCCCTGCTTGATTTAACACGACACACCGTAATCTGCTTAATCTTTTTTTACTTATTGCTGGTCAAATAAATCTAAATAATGAATGTAAAATGATGCCGGCAGTTCACGCCTTGTCCATTTCGATTTTTCGTCATTTTAATATTCGGGAGATAGCGAGATATCTCATTGTTGACCTTCCTTGTTTCATTCATTCGTTCGTTCGTTCGTTCGTTCGTTGGTTTGTTCAGAAATTCATTCATTCAGGCATTCCATCCGCCCACCCACCCATCCATTCAACCATCTAACCCTCCATGCATCTTTCCATCCATACATTCACACATTCATCCATCCACCCGTCCGCCCATCCATCCGTCAACCCACCACCCATCCATCCACCCACCCAGCCACCCACACACACACTCACACACATCCATCCATCCATCCATCCATCCATCCACCCACCCACCCACCCACACCCCCCACCCCCTCCATCCCATCCCCCCTCCCTCCCTCCCTCCCTCCCTCACCCCGTCCGTCCCTCCCTCCCTCCCTCCCTCCCTCCCTCCCTCCCCTTCCCTCCCGCCCTCCCTCCCTCCCTCCCTCCATCCATCCATCCATCCATCCATCCATCCATCCATCCATCCATCCATCCATCCATCCATCCATCCATCCATCCATCCATCCATCCATCCATCCATCCATTCATTCATTCTTTCCTTCGTTCGTTCGTTCGTTCGTTCGTTCGTTCGTTCGTTCGTTCGTTCGTTCGTTCGTTCGTTCGTTCGTTCGTTCGTTCGTTCGTTCGTTCGTTCTTTCGTTCGTTCGTTCGTTCGTTCGTTCGTTCGTTCGTTCGTTCGTTCGTTCATTCATTCATTCGTTCATTCATTCATTCATTCATTCATTTAGGCATACATGTATGAATACATGTCGGTGGACGGACGTTCGTTCGTTCGTCGGTACGTACGCTCAATACTAATTCGTAATTAATCACGATTTAAAATATTAATTTACAAGTTAGTCAGCTTTAACATGTTTATTGGCCGTGAATAAATCTCGTGGAAATGTGGTTGATCTGTATGTTAATAATGTGTCGATTCTCTGGTCTTGCTCGCCACATAAACGCCATTAGCTGTGCACAAATGTACATATATTTCAAGTTATAATAACCCTCATGGGTAATTAGGTATAATTAACTGACAAATCATAGGCGATAAATGTCATTTACGCTAGCCATAAATTAACTGTCATGATCATTTGTGCCCAAAACGGATACGAAAAACCCAGCTTGCAGTCAAATTACTTCAAAATAATCATCCGCTCACCTGTGTGATTTTCTTGTTACCCCATTAATTCTTACAGATCAGAAAAGACAAATTCGTTAAAATGTTAAAAATATTAAGTTGAATATTTTAAAACTAATTTGATTGAGAGCTGTTGCTGCCTATGGTAGCAACAGTTTTAAAAATCGTCAACTGATGACCAATAGTTATCTTGTAATTGAAGATACTGGAATTTGATTGGTCACCTGGTTAATAATTAACGTACCCGTTCACAAAAACTGTGTCAAAACAAATAGTCTATAATGGCACAAATTACCCATTCTACTTGTCTTGATCATCATCATCATCATCATCATCCCCAACACCACCATCATCATCATCGTCATCGTCATCGTCGTCGTCGTCGTCGTCGTCGTCGTCGTCGTCGTCGTCGTCGTCGTCGTCATCGTCCCCAACACCACCACCATCATCATCATCATCATCATCACCATCATCATCATCATCATCATCATCATCATCATCATCATCATCTTTACGACCACTAAAATCATCACTACGTATTTATATAAGTGTTATATGTCTAAGAAAAGGATTTAATTATTTATTAACATATGCAACCGCCATTGTATGTATGTTTCATGTATATATGTTGCGTGCGCTTCTGAAGAAGCTACCGAGTAAACTTGAAATTGAAAATTGAAATTGATCTATTTGTAGCAGTACACCTACTGGAAATTTCCGTCCTATGACTCCTATCACAAATATATCAGTATCGCATTACTCGGATGCTATTTTATTCTCAAGTAGTTAAGCTGAAGCGTCATTTTAGTATTTTCTCCATACCCATCACAGGGACACAATGGAGGAATCTCATTTATCCACCAATGATATGACGTCATAATCAACTACGTGACGCATAGGATGACGGAATAATCAAATACGTCATGGTAACATCCTCACGAACGCTTAATTGATGACGGACTAAGCGCTGTTATACGAATTGTATGTCTTTACTATTTAATAGACATGCTGTTGAATATTTTGAAACCAATTTGACTGGGCGCTGTTGCTGCCATAGGCAGCAACAGCGCCCAGTCAAATTAGTTTCAAAATATTCAACCGCTTATGTATACAGTTTTCTGGAAATTAAGATTCAGAGAGTTCAGCGATCGATCGATCCAAACACGGGTAAAGCGTGGGTGGAGCTTAGCTAGAGATGGGTGGGGCATAGCTAAAATTGGATACATCCATTGTGATGACAATTGTTCTAGTAAATAATGACAGTTACGGACCATATTAATTCAGGGAAGATAGAAATTGCTAAAATGACATCTTTAAAACGGCAATCGCACATCACTGAACCAATACATCTTTGCAAGCATCGACTTGTAAATACGGTATTTGTGGGCATAGATGCATGAAATACGATGTAAAACTAATACAAAAAATAACACAACAGATGTAATTTTGCGCTCAGTTGTTTTCAGACAAATGTTTTACCGTTGCCTGGTAAGGGGTGAGGTCGTCGGAAAGTGTCACGAGTTAGAGGACAAACGTAGTTAGATTCCATATAGTTTTAATCGACTGCAGTTTGTGTGATGTTCGTATCATCTGAGGATGTTATTTGCTATGTTGTTTTGGAATTTTCATGTGCTACCAGCTGTCGTTTACTGGCTACCGTTTAAGAGGATGGATGACAGGTATTGACCAATCAACCACCTTGAACACGATTGCTATACGGGTCAGCCTCATTCAAATAAAGGTACATTCGCCTGGTGTATAAGCATAAATTCAAGAATCAAGACTCAAATTGATATCCGACCAAATGAATAATCGAATCCTCAACATGACAGAGAACTTATTCTTAGATATAGATTCAAGTCTAAACAACACCCAAAATACATTCATCTTGAGAAATGTCCAGGACTATATTCGGAAAACAAAGCGATTTGACTGAACTTAAATGTAGCATCGGGTTGATGTGAACACGAGAACGCATACGCATACAAAACAAACAGGCACACACTGAATGCCATTCTTGTGGCTCGCTGATACTGGTCCTGTGGGGGCTGGTGGTCGTAGGACTCGCGTCCTACGGATCCGCCAACATCGAGCCCCATGAGAAATATATTATAGCAGACGAGTCTGAATAAGTGCCAACAGACCTACATCCGAATCTGCATTGGCGTATTCTTCTTATCGCCCACGTCAGGTTCTTGAGAGTTAATATTTTTGATAGACTCCTCTGCATTGTATATTCCCTCTGGAATCTAAATTCGGAAGAGTATTTGCCATTTTGGAACGGGTGTATTATTCCACTCTCATTTCGCATGGAAACGCTTATGTAAATACCCTAGCACCATGTATAATATTTGTCTCCGATATGTTTGGCTTTCTATGCATCTCAGCTGGTGTATCCTGGAAGAGAATAGACACAGTATCATGGCATACTCCAATCGCCGATAAGGTACTTTCTTCAATGCCCACTGTAAGCTGAGCTGGATCACACTTACTCGGGATGGTACCATGACTTGACTCAGCATTTAGGTTTGCTATATCATTATGATATCCGAATATCTCATCATAAATACACATAGCCCAAAGTGGTGGAATGCAGTGGTTAATGAGGAGCTGTTGCATGTTGCATGGACATACTCCATAATCATCATATGTAATGACACCATTCTCTGCCTACCATAGCGTACTATGTAGTAGAGAATCTGATAAGCTGTTTTCATCTTTCTCTCCTTGCTGGTTTCTGAATGTGTCGACATATTGTTCTCCTCGACACCATTCTCACCCGTTTCTGTAGATGTTAGGACACCGCGTGATTTGTCAGAGTTGAATAACATAATTCAGAACTTAAGTACCACTATCTGGAATAGAAATATTTTTCCAGGATTCCTCAAGGTCACGGACATCACAGAATCTATTACAAAGTTCTAAGTCTTGATCAAAATCAATGATCTTAGCTTAATATTTGAGCTTCAGGCTTGATTGTATCAATGCAGTTTTATCGTTATAAAGAGCTTCGCTAAAACAAATGGGAATCTTGAACTTCACTATTACATCATTAAAGTACAGTCAAGGCAGTACTTCCTTACAAAGGTTTTTGCACACCTGTCTTATCAAATTCTATGTTTTGCATAATTAAATACATATACACATTACCTACTCATTTTGTATGTATGTGTTGTTGATCTTCCAGGGATTTGAGATCTGTTATTGCTAGATTGCTTCTTGCTGTATCGCTCTCCGGGTCTCAGCATCTGGTGTTTCTTTTGAAAGGTCTTATATGATGTTAGTAGGTGCCAATAATATCAATATTAAGGTATTATGATAGAATTGTTTATCTCTTGCCAATTCACCTTTTCAGAGTGCCCACCCATCACATGACGTCATAATGAACTACAATGACATCATAATAAATGACGTCATGAATGACGTCGATAAGTACGTCACGAACGCATATTTGAAGACGGTCTATGCTTTGTTGTACACATTTTTTGCTTTTACAATTTAATAAATATTCTGTTGAATAATTTGAAACTAATTTGACTGGGCGCTGTTGCTGCTAGGCAGCAACAACACCCAGTCAAATTAGCTACACAATTTTCAACAGCTTCCAAGTATAGTCTTCAGGAAATTGATAGCTAGGACATTTGGGGATCGATCAATCCCAACACGGCGAGTTGTGGGTGGAGCTTAGCTAGTGATGGGCGGGGAATAGCTAAAAATGGAAAGGTCCATTCATACATCGATCAAATAAAAAAAATTAGTATTATGGCTTGGATTAATCATTTTCAATGTGGTTGATTTTAAATCAAGATTATGAAATATTTTGTTTTGTAATTTTTGGCAAATATAATATAATGGGTGGGGGGTGGAGGTTGCACATGTAGTGAATTTTCTGAATCTAATGCAGCAACAGAACATTTAAAATCCACGATAGCCAGGCCATTTAGGATATCAAATTTGTATGGATTTTGAGACATATATCTTATACAGAATTTGATTTATGGTCCCCAGAGTTAAACTAGAGCCATCCTGAATATTGCTGAATATAAAACGATGGTAGAAGTTGTCTACCGGATATAGAATGTCTACCCTGGAAAGTTGTAATTCTGATACCATGCCCTAACAGGAATGAAATCAACCTGAGGTAATATTTAAATGCATACAGAACCTCCTCCAGCCAGAAGACTACCAGAACAGGAAACGCCTGAAAGAACATGCCACCCTACAAGCAGACTCTTTGCAAAATGGCATCACAGACTCAGATGATTGTCGTAACATGTTTAAGCCAGCACGGGCTGGCGCTCCACCGTCACCTACCGTACTGGAACATAGCGCGACAGTGAAGGCAAATTTATCGGGACGGGAAACGTTAAGGCATATATATATATATATATATATATATATATATATATATATATATATATATATATATATATATATATATATATATATATATATATATATATATATATATATATATATATATATATATATATATATATATATATATATATATATATATATATATATATATATATATATATATATATATATATATATATATATATATATATATATATATATATATATATATATATATATATATATATATATATATATATATATATATATATATATATATATATATATATATATATATATATATCGACTACAGTATATAGTTTCGCTGCCTGCAACTCCTGAGTAGACATGCATTTAGTATGTTATAGATCTAACGAGACATCTGTTCTTGCCACTTGACGAAGAAAGTCTATCCCATAATCCCATCTATACTTACTAATAATATGTTGTAAATAGTACTTAGCATATGTCGCGTTGACCTACCGGGTGCTCTTTAGTTTAGGATAGTGATGTCGGAAACATCTCAAGGTGATGGAGCGCCGTAAGTATTTGTACAACGACTTGGCGAATTGGCGACCATTTCTGAAGCAGAGTTGTTGAAAGTTGGTGCATATACCTGGCCATTTTTGAAGCAGAGTTGTTGAAAGTTGTTGCTGTCGTATACAGCAACAGCTTTCAACAACTCTGCCTCAAAAATGGCCTGCTATATCTATATTATAGTTGAAACGGAAAATATAAATTGACATCTCAAAAGCAAAATTGTTGCTTTATAAGCAAAATAGGTAAGATTACCATATAAAAAGGGGCGCCGCGATATGTGTACATTTCAACGTTATTCAACTATAATACACCTATATCAATGAATGGCACTTGAGCCATTGGCATCCTTAGTGATTGTCGAACTATATAATATCAATATTGAATATTTGACCACTTGATAAATGGCTGGATAATATATACAGAAGTCGCCATTTAGGGGATTGTCCTCGGCGATTCCCCGCTCGTGTACTAAAAGTAATGTTTAGACATTATATATTCTGGAATGTATTTTTAAACTGCAATCGAAGCAATGCATTCAAGATGATGATGATGATGATGGTGATGGTGGTGGTGGTGGTGGTGGTGGTGGTGGTGGTGGTGGTAGTGGTACTGATTGTGATAATGACGATGACGAATACGACATCTCTGTTTTCTAGCAAACAAGAATTGGTCAAGCATCTTGAGGCGACAGACAAACTGACAACTGACAAGTCAGAGGTAAAACTAACACGATACAAATCATGAAATAGATATGAGATCCTCGGGGCTTTGGCTAATTTCCATCGATTTCAGTAAATGTTCGGAATTACTGAGATTGAATCTACGTCTAGAATAGAGACAGTGTGTCTAAAGACGTTCATGCCACCGTTAATACAGATACAAACCTGTCTATTACGACCCCTTAGGTAGCATAAATATTACCAGAAAATACGATGTGTAGTTTAATACAAACCATTTGCTTTACAAAATAACTCTCGATATTCGGTATCCATAATAACCGTGTGACTGCTGCAAGACACATGACAATCATTTCAATGAGCATAAACCTGGACCGGCTGAATATTTTGGGGAAAAATTGACTGAAAGTTGTTTGTGACATAGCCACCAACAACTTTCAGTCAAATTGTTCTCAAAATATTCAGCATATCCAGAGTTAATCTCCGTGGAAAATGCAGATTGTATAAATTCAGCAGACAGACAGCTAAGATGGACCCAAAAAGCAAGGGTGGTGCATAGCCAAGGTTCCCCATTATGTACTCAATCCATCATTGCCATACACCAACACAAAAGCTATGTCTGGTCTTTAGAAGTCATCCGACGACCATCACTATAATCTTTCTATCTACATTTCCATTGGGGAAAAGATACTGTTATCATCCCGGACAATGTCCGACAGTAATTGTTATAGCCTGGACAATGCCCAGTAGTACTATAACTATTAGCGCGATTTGAAAGGGGTCAGCGTTGTGAAAGAATTTTAGAAAGATTCCACATGTATTCTTTTGTCAGAAATTTTATATATTTTTGATTAAGTGCTGGTGTCAATACGTCTGTAAAGCCTACGACTTGTGAACAGGTTTTTCTAGCTTCTGTCTAGTGTATTTCTTTGTCTTTATTTCACTGAGCCAAAGCTCCTGACTTACTGAATATTTTGAAAACAATTTGACTGAAAGTTGTTGGTGGCTGAGCCAGCAACAACTTTCAGTCGAATTGTTTTCAAAAATATTTAGCATGCCCAGAGATACAACCCTTGGAATATGTTGTCTGCAAAAACTCAGCAGTCGGACAGTTAAGCGTATATATATATATATGTGAGGTTTTGACAGATATCTTTGTCAATAATCACTCAGTTTCGTCTGAGAATAAGGCGAAAAGATAGAATTATCGCTAAATTCTGTTACTCTCCGAAAGACAGCCTATTATAGCGTCCAAAAGCCGGTTCAAGTTCAAGTTCAACATTATTTATTTCATGATTTATGTACATATACACAGAAGTTACATTGAGACGAAATCGAACCCACAACTGACGAAAGCACAAAGCATCATAGCCCACAAATACTACAGGCAGTCCATCCAAGGCAATTCCTATAAAGTGATCGACCCCTTACAAGACATTACAAGACATTACAAAAAGGAAACACACAAAATTGACAACACTAAAAAGCATTCACATAACTTACAATACATAAGATAGATATATGAAGCAATTAACATGTACTGTTATTAAAGACAGATAACGGCTTAATGCAGGTTATATGTTATAGGCAATGGCTATAATCGGCCACCGGTGTAGAGCTTTTCCAATTATAGATCTGTATAGACTGCCATGTTTCAGTTAATAACAACTAAATTAATCCCGAATTCTCGTCAAACAAAATTCAAGGGCACTGCCTTTAACAGCTGGTGACGCAGCGCATCTATATGCGAATGTAGGGAGGAGCAAAGAAGAGGATTATTATTTCTGTTTCTTTTAATTTTTTGAAACCAGATAATATTGGGAAGTATAGTTTACGAAAACATCGTTTTGTGTCACAAATCATAATTCTAATTCGGATAAAGTAGGTTCTGAGAAACAGTCGCGGACAGACGGACGTACACACACCCACATTATCCTTATAAAATCAAGTTAATACCACAGAAGTATGTTACCATAACTACCATACCAACGTTACTACGAAAACATTCAAGTGGATGATGATGATTATGATGATGATGATGATGATGATGCTTGGTGTGGTGGTGGTATGCGGTTGCGACGACAACGACGACGACAACGACCACGGCGGCGACGACCACTTCTAATGCGCGAATATTAAGCTTGTCTGCACCTTAAAAATAGGCTTCATTTTCAAAATAACCCCTACGGATTTTAAATAATGAAATATGACTATTTAACAAAACTTATCATTAATTTAATTTAATTATTGAGTTCAAATTAAAGTTCGTCGAACACGGGTCAAAATGAGGGCTGTGTCGGTCTATACACCCAGCGATGCGGGCTATTGTAAGACCATGCAAGATCTGCTGACCAATGTCCTCTCGCGCTCGTCAGTTGGTATTTCTCCACGTGTGACCAGTTATAGCCACAAACAGTCTGAGACTTGTCCGGCAATTTAATAATGTGGCGGTCAATATTTGACAGGCCAACAATCCGTGCCCTCGGACCATGTTGACAAATTCGTTAGAAATGCGCAAACACGTTTATTCAATGTCGTTGTTGTTTATTTTAGCGATTGTAGAAAAACGAATTTACGAAGAAGTTGAATGAAGAACGAAAACATTGAGCGTTTTAAGCCTTTTAAAACTGAATTCCACGAATCTCAAGTTAAAGGTAAATATACAAGTATGCTGTTGAATATTTTGAAAATGATTTGACTGTTAGCTGTTGCTGCCTATGAATAGTTATTAAATTGTCGAGAATTTTTGTTATTTGATGTCTCGACTCCAACTGTTTAACCATCTTACCTCTGAATGAGAATGTTTCAATTTCAAAGCAACCGAGCAGGTAACGTGTCTGATATTTTGATGTTAATTTGACAGATGACCCACGCAGCAACAACTAGCTGTCAAATCAGATTCAAAATAGTCCATATCCATATGATATTTATTGTGGCGTAAAGAGGTACACGCTTGAATCAATTATAATTATTCTTAGCAAGTCGATATTTTTTAAAGTTTTATTAAGATTTATGTTGATTGAAGAGGTATTAGTCGCGAGTTAATTAACAATAACTTATTCTTTACAAGGACTATGTAGGATTAATTAAAATGGTATTGCGATAATACATTTTAAATAAAAATGGCGTTGATAAATGGTGATCATGGCCGTAGTGATGATGATAAAATGACGAAGACGACGACGACGACGACGACGACGACGGCGACGGCGGCGGCGGTGTACTATCGTGCTGCATAATGATCAGGAGGCGGACGAGGAGGGGATGACAGCGAAGATGACGACGACGGCAGTGGCGGCATATTGGTGGTGGTGGTGGTGGTGGTGGTGGTGGTGGTGGTGGTGGTGGTGGTGGCGGCGTTGGCGTTGGTGGAGCCGGCGGTGGTGGGGTGGGTGCCAACGATGATGATGGCGGTTCTGTGATGATGTAGCGGTATGGTGGTAATAATGGTGTTAGTGCTAATTCCATTCTGCTGATTGAGTAGAGCTCGTTCTGTTAGAATGTGGCTGTAAACTGTTGCTGTCAATGACTCTCCGTGACATCAACATGTTTCAGCAATATTATTTCAAAAATGTGCATCAGCATTTCTAGTACAGATGTTGTACGATGCAATGTCCTCAATCTCATAAAGTCTAAGTAAGCTACTTGACGTAGAGCAGACAGGTTATGTTGACACGGCGCGCTACGTATTTGTTAAAATATTTGAAAACGTCGGTTATTTGGCAAATACTTGAAATTCGCCTTTCTTATTTGCTCGCGAGAAGCACCTCCTGGAAGAGGCCTTAAATAAACTGATCCTAAGTTAACTTCTCCACATAACAATTACAGGTATTTTAGCTAAAGCTACGAGTAGGCCCATTACAATCCCGATGTAAATACCGCTTAAAATTAGATGGAATCTGATTTTAGAACTTAACATGTCAGTGGCCTTGAATTTAAATCTTATCATCTGTCATAACCAGCGATTCATTGCATTGTTTTTTGTTTTATTGCGAACATTTACAATTTATAATATCACGATGCTTGGGTCCGCGCTAATTCGTGATATGTGAGGTGCAGTTAAAGTTTAATTAACAGTTACCACAATCTATATGCGTTTACGAATTATTTGGCGCGCATATTATGGATCTGGCGCATGCGCGAGGCCATAGGGGGTAAAGGTCAAATGGATCATTGGTATCGCTCCCATTAACCCCATCTTGTATCAGCCTAGTCCCTTAATGGTCAAAACAGCATTTACTTGTCGTTTTGAGGAATGTCCAATTTCAGTCCAAGTGAAGAGTATTTTTGAGAATTTACCACTGGAATGATTGGCTCGGTAACCGAGCCAGTCATTACAGTGGTAAATTGTCAAAAATACTCTTCTCTTGGACTGCAAATGAACACTGGCTATATGCTGAGACTTGAATCTTCTTGACCATTGCAGGGCGACCAACTTGAAAAGTAAGTTTGGACAAGCGCAAGAGCACGCGGTTTGCGCTTTTCGGACATTGCGTGCTAGCGTGCGATTCGTCTCCTCCAGTTTTTGCATATGTGAATATGCAGAAATGCATAACAAATCATCACTTTAAACTATACCTTAGTCTATCACAAATTTCAAAGGCATAAATATAATTTAACAGCTTTATTCATAAACACAAAATATGTTAATTAGGTCGACTTGAATAGGGTCGAAATTGCGCTATACAAAGCGAAAACTGGTAACACATATTTCCGGTTTGCATATTGCATGAATTAATGAATATTAAATAAGCGATTGTCACAGTTTGCAGATTTAACAAAACGTGTTGCAATGTTTCCCTTTTGAACAGGATGCCGGTAAGACTGCGCGGTATGGTATAATATTAAACCGGTGACAATGTCAATTTTCAAACCGGTTTAAACCGTATATCGATTTTATGAGGTGGGGTCAAGGATGTATGGGTACAATTAGTGTATGTAATATCTTCTTGAAAAATGTGTAGCAAGTATACACGTGTTCTCGGGAACGTTTGAACCAAAATACACTATATAACCTTCATCTCTGATGACGTCAGTAATAATTGTTAAAGTCTAGACGCTTCCTGCCTACACATAGCATGTGTTCCATTTACATTTGCTTAACTCTAATGTGTGTGTGTGTGTAGTAGAGTATTGATTAATTAATAGTTCAATCCTTAAACGTGTCGTTTGTTTAACCCTTTCCATTTTTAGCTATGCCCCGCCCATCTCTAGCTAAGCTCCACGCACACCCCGCTCGTGTTCCGATCGATCGATAGCTGAACCCCCTGACTATCGACCTCAAGAAAACTATACAGGTAAGCTGTTGAATATTTTGAAACTAATTTGACTGGGCGCTGTTGCTGCCTATGGCAGCAACAGTGCCCAGTCAAATTAGTTTCAAAATATTCAACAGCATGTTTATTAATGAATTACAAATACATACATTCATACAACGTGTCGGACTGTTTGAGATTTGGTGACAGTCTATATGGAACCCTTTGTGACGTAATGATTGTGATGTCATCATACACGCGCTGAGCTGATTATGACGTCATACGAGGTCAGACGATGTATGGATACTCTGGAAAGGTGAATTAGATATATATATATATATATATATATATATATATATATATATATATATATATATATATATATATATATATATATATATATATATATATATATATATATATATCCTTGTTAAACAGGTAAATAATGTGCTATTACTTTTAGACTGTTTGGGAAAAACTGTTCACTGCCAAGGACAGCAACAACTCAATCATTTAGCCTCATTTTAAAATTCTGATGGCATGCGCTCATTGAGACGTATCGTTTGCATTGGATACGATACATCTCTGTAATTCTCATTTTGGCATTAGGGCGGGCATCGGTAACAGTATACAGGCGTGGTTGGAGCGTGTATGCCTATCGAAATAATAAGCCCATTTTATAATAGGAACTGACTACTTTCATTTCGCAACCCTTCTGGAAACACCTGTATAATAGTGTCGTGGCGCGAGTACATCGATGAGTAAGCGGATAATAAAACTAAAGCAACAACAACAACAACAACAACAACAACACCGCCACCGCCAACAACAACAACAACACAACAACAACACTGGTCAATGTGATCGTTAACTTGTGATCTTAACTTGAAAGTGGTGTCAAAGTATGGGGGGGGGGTTACTTAGCTTTGTTGTAATAACTCGCGCGTACAGAAATAAAACAGCAGCGTACAGAAATAAAACAGCAATAAACATGATTGGTTTAAAGAATTTTATTTTTCGGTTAAAGTGAGAGCACAGTAAGATACATATTAATAATAAACATGTTTGTTGTGTATCTTCGTTGTGACAATTTAAGACCACTCGCGATGTGGTCTATGTCGTTATATATATATATATATATATATATATATATATATATATATATATATATATATATATATATATATATATATATATATATATATATATATATATATATATATATATATATATATATATATATATATATATATATATATAAATTATTGTTCCAACAGTGGTCATGGTCTAAACTAGTCGATGGCTTCAACAGTCTGAGATACATGTACGCCTAATCATGTGGTTTTACGGAATTGTGATGACTGTTCACATGGCGTGAGACCCATCCATTACACGCTGAACAAGTGCCCATCATGTGTACAAGAAATAAAGAACAAAATCATTTTAAACGCAATTATGTTATATTAACGTGCTATGTTATGTTAATATTACGTTATGTTGAATACGACCAAGAGAAAATCAATCATTTACAATCTTATAAATAGTATCGAGTAGTAGCATCATTCATCGACGTGTCCACTCAAGGTTTTGCTAAAAAAAAGATTTGACATGCATGGGGATGAATAAAATCCTGATATATGATAGTATGTCCGGAAATCCGGGGGTCTGTTAAAAATCCGCATTTTTCGGATAAATCCGGAGATATAGTCGCCCTGGGTATTACCAATTTGATGGTCAAGCCGGCCACAAAGATCTCTACAGTGGTGTTGATGAATGCCCATTTGCAGGACAAGAGAAAGCTAATATCGTAAATTTGACTGGTAAATTTACAAAAAATATAGTCTTCTCTTGCCTTTGAAAAATTTTAATAATCTAAAGACATATTGACCAATAAATGGTTAATTAATATGAGTAGCATTTTGAATGTTTCGAGGCGCTGTTGAAACAGGAATGGTTAAAGAGGCCGTGTGCAAACAGAACATGATAAAACACGAGGAAGCCCGGCTCAATGAGGACTTACAGGCATGAGGTGTGTTGTTAGGACGAATATTCTTTGGACAGGAGTTTGCACAAACTGAAACTAATGAGGAATATGTAGAATAGATTGTTGGTTATATTTCCAAGAGAAACAATCCAAGTGATAAACATTGTTATGGGTGGGCAACGATCTACGGCCATCTTGCCTGAGGGTTTGTTTAACAAAAGATAAACGCATTTACCATGAGTGTATCTTCAGATCAACAAGGCTTGGGAAGAAAAGTGTGATTGATCAAATTTTAAAAAAAAACAAGAGAAGAATTTGCACAGATCAGGAAGATTGATATTAAGACTTACACATTCTCGAGAAAAACTAACATCTACTAAACATGGTTTATCCATAGCAATGACAGATTTCTGTGAAAATCTCCTACACCAGACTTAGAAATTAAAAGGAATCTTAAGTGATTGCCTCCTCCTGATCAGATTTGACGAGCCATGTATGATAGCGGTCAACAACTTCATGGCATACGGAATGTGTCAGTGAAGGAGTGATTGTGACAGGGTAGTTGCATTCAATGACTCATGGGCATTTTAATGATTTTGGACTCGATTTAAAACTTGACACCTGCATTCACAGAATATAATTTTTAAGATAACTGTTAAATATTTTGAAATTAACCTGCATGGGAACTGCTGCAACAGTTACCAGTCAAATTTGTTTTAAAATATTCAACAGAATGTGTATTAAGTTGTAAATTAACCAAATATATGCAATTCATACACTTCGTGATGGACTAATCACTATTGCCACCTGCGTGACTGACTTAGGTCACATTGCTTGTGACGTCAGCTAACAAGCGATGCATGGTGAGTATGTCATCAGATAATTGGGTGACCGATCGGATCCCTCCAAACCAGTCCACAATGGAGTTGTTACAATGAAAGAAAGTGTGTTTAATACATTACTTGCTGGGCACGCCATTCAATTGGATGCGAAACACCAAGCAATGTAGGAGCAAAAACGTCTGAAAATGGCATTCCGAAAGAACAGGTATGCGAGCATCTGGCAAAGTGGGAAAAAATGGCACATTGGCAAACTCTTCAGTTACGAATTTAATTATTTCTTCTGGGAGAAATTTCCGGTTGACAGCATTTCCATTTTCAATACAGTATACATATTCGACACGTTACCGCACAATATATACAATAAGAAAGATTCCAACTAGACCTCGACAAATTGTCATAAACCAAGAGCCTTAGCTCTATTCTTTTTTTTCGTCAATGAAGATTGCATCAAATTAGAGGAAACCTTCCCACATTAAATGATATTAGTTCCTACATTAAACGATGTTACCTTAAGCATTGACTATTTCAGTTTTGCTTTCATTTTCGCAACCCTTCGGGGGAACTACGCAACCCTTTTGGTGAAGCTACGCACCGCTTCGGGGGAGCTACGCAACCCAGCAACCCTTCTGGAAAGCACCTCAAAGATAGACATGGCTCAAATACACTTAGGTGTGAGCGGCCAATTAAATCAATTGAACAAATGAACGAACTTCATGTTACATTTTCAGATTATGTCCTACTAGATTAGCTCGAATAGCTGTACCTTGTAAACAAAGATGTATATCGTTTATCCGAGATGCTAGATGATGATATAATACCCGGACACTTCCATATGTCTTGCAATTTACCAATCCAGTTTATGGATCAATCATATGACGGCATAATCAACTAGGTCACATGGAGGGTTACGTCATAATCAATTACGTCATGAATGATGTGAGTCAGTCCGTCAGACACGCTTAATAGTCCACCACGTTGTACGAATTGTCTGTCTTTGCTTATTTAATAAACATTCTGTTGAATAGTTTGAAACTAACTTGACTGGGCGCTGTTGCTGCCAATAGTCAACAGACTACCTGTATAGTTTTCTGGAAACTGACGTTGAGAGAGTGCATGCTTCTATTAACCCCAACGCTGGTGAAGTATGGGTGGATCTTAGCTAGAGATTGGTGGGGCGTAACTACAACTGTATTCCTTCATTGCATCACATGTGTATAATTGAACGTGACTCCGTTCAGGTAGAGTCAGAAACAGTACGTGTTACGTGCAATTGTGCTGCTTGGGAAGCGTGTACCAATTATGTTAACCATTTTCTCCCTGAATTCCTTAATTGTCAATTGTAATAACACAAGCGAACTGTTGAATATTTTAAAACAAATTGACACGAACCTGTTACTATTATAGACAGCAACAGCTCCCAGTAAAATTACTTACAAATTTGTCAAGATGCAAGTTCATGCATTGTAGTATTTGGCTTGTCGAGTTCAGCTGGTAAAATAGCACATTATTGCCCAAACAGGAGGAAGTATGGACAATCGGTTTAACTTTTCTATGCCTCTGAATGTTTGCTTATGATATTGGTATAAGCATTGCCGTGTATATGGCCAAACTTTTATTTATCTTTTGAACCTTTATTAAGGTAAATCAGATGATACATAACAATGAACACGAGAATTGAAGCAGCTCTCCAGGTGTACATTGTCAATGTTTCATAACATTATTGACTGTTGTTGCTTCAGTAAATAGGCTCGAGGATAGTGGATGAATTCAGTTTTAGCTATGCCCCGTCTATTTTAGGTAAACCTCTCCCACGCTTTGCCCGTGTTGGGATCGAGCGATCCATGAACTCCCTCCCTGATTATTACATTCCAGAAAACTGTACAGGTAAGCTGTTGATAGATCTATGCACTCACCGAATCTTAATTTCCAGAAAACTACACAGGGATGGCAGCAACAGTCCAATTAACTTCAAAATGTTCAATACTATGTTTATTAAATAGTAAGGGAATACAATTCGTCCAACAGCGATTACTCCATCATCCTACACGTCACATATATGAGTATGACATCATATGATTGATGGATAAACTGGAAATGTCCATTAGATAACAGGCGCATTAACTCCCTGCCACCCGCCCCATCCCCTCAAAATCTAACCACCACCACCCCACCCACATACTATCGTCCTGAATTTCGTCCTTACACGACGAGCATGCATCAAAATGTGTGCAAAACTGTTTTTCATAAACTTTCACCAAGGTTTGCCAACACAGTTTCCGCAAAAGTATTATTGGTGCGACATGGTTAGACAGTGGTGAGTGGTTGCCAAAAATGTCACACCTTAGTAACAGATTGCCTTTTCTACCTCGTCAGGGGTTACAGATCAGTCATTTAGCCCATCTTTCATCTTCTACTCTTCTTGTCCTAAAGAAAACTCGAAAATCACGTTCAGTGTGTTATTATTGAGATGTGGTGCGATAATAACTGTTTTCCTCTTACCGACCAAAAACCACCAATTCAATATGAGACAAGAACATTTTTGGTTATGGCAGCAAAAGGTCCCAGTTGAATTAGTTTCAAAACATGCAATCTGCATTCCTGTTAGCTTGTTATTTGAGGCACTCACATTCCAGTGGTTAATGGTTTATCTCACCTTTAAAAATACAAAATAAATAAATGTTTTATTTATCCACGATCTTCGATACCATTTCATAACTGAAATATAACCCAGACTGTATCCAAACTTCTAGATATATTTTTATTGAATGAATATAATGTAATTTTATATATAAATTCTTCCCAACGTGTGTGTTTTGCACCGTGCGCGTTTGCCTGTTACAAATTCAACCTTATTATCATTATATTTGCTATGGCCTCGGTCCAACCACCGTTATCGTAATCTTTGATGTGGTTACCCATGTTCATGGCGAGATTACGGTTCGAAAACCAATTTGACACATCGGCCAATAACGCGAGACATTTGACCAACAACACGGGGCTATAATCCAATAGACCATTCCAATTTATTCATCAATCATATGACGTCATAATCAACTACGTGACGTGTATGATGACGTCATAATAAATGACGTCATGAATGGCGTAGATCAGTTCGTCACGAAGGCTTATTTAATGGCGGAAACTAATTTGACTGGGCAGAGGCAGCAACAGCACCCAACCAAATTACTTTTAAAATATTCAACAGCTTACCTATATAGCTTTCTAGAAATTGATAGTCAGGCAGTTCAGGGATCGATCGATACCAACGCCCCGAAGTTTGGGTGAAGCTTAGCTAAAGATGGGCGGGGCACAACTAAAACTAAACTGCTACATATCGCTATGATTATAGGCATAATGTATTTTCTAGTAGGTTTTTAGTTGCGACTCGCAACTAGTATCCGTCTTGCCGTCCGTCCGTCCGTCTTGCCGTCCGACCGACCGTCCGCCCGCCCTTCGTTCAAATCACGCACACACGAGCACGCACACACACACACACACACACACACACACACACACACACACACACACACACACACACACACACCGTCCGCACAGCCGCCCGGCCACCCGCCTGCCCAGCCGCCCGCCCGCCTGCCCACCCATCCATCCACCCGCCAGCCTGCCTGTCTGTCTGTCTGTGTGTTTGTCTATGAGTACTTTTTTTAGATTTCTAACAACGATTCCTAAGACACAACTATGGCGTGTCAGACTAATCTACTCGGATTAATTAAAAATTCGATTTTTTTTGCGTGTTACAGCGATATTTAAATGTCAAAATTGTGCTTAGTATTTTCAAATTAATTAAAACGACATTTATTGCTGTCTTGAAGTGACGGTGCTTTGTAAATTAAAAAAAAACCCAGAGAGCTTGATTGAGAGATAGGATAATTTCATTTCCTAGCAACGGACTCTAGTGACCACAAATGATGCTCCATAGTCCATTGACACTTAAACTACCAATATCTCGATGTCAAGACACATACACATTATATTATACTATACAGATTCTTTTTTTAGGTAAGGAATGTTGTGTTGAATAATTTGAAATTAATTTGACAGTGAGCTGTTGGTGTCATAGTCAGCAACAGCTCCCTGTCAAATTAATTTCAAATTATTCAACAAAACATTCCTTACCTAAAATAAGAATATGTCTTTTTATGTATGTGATGGTTAACTAGATAAAATGTTTGCATAAATCTTTTTTTTTTCATGTATCCTTTATAGTACACCAAACTCTATGTTTCGTCTCTCATATTTGCGTTTATCACAAAAGGTGTTGTTTTGAGCGCTATATTCGCGTGAACGGAGAAGCACAGAGACGCTTACTAACTCCCCCGTATTATCAGTCTCAAATATACCGTACCAAGCGAACCGCATGTCCGAGTGTCCGGTAGATTGACCGGCGGTATTTATATTAATAAGTTTAGTTTCAATAAATCGACGAATAGCGAATCTTATTGGTGCTAATTTATAGCCGAAAACTGGAGATATTGTTATAGGTCTTATATTCGGGGCAATATATATCGCCTCCCGCAGAGTAGGGGATACAATTTAAAATATTCGTATCGTTTTTAATTTTATATGAACGGTATTCTAAGAATGGCTTCAAAATAATTCAACATAGGCCTATGATAAGCTGACTATATTTCGAAAAAAATCGAGTATGGCTGCTGCGAATTTAGCCCAAGTTGTTTTCAAAATACTTAGCATAGGTGGAAGCAGAATGAAAAATCGCTTAAATTGTACAAAGCAGTAAGGGTTTATTTTTTAAATATTTATAAAAAAGATTTTTATTTTATTTTTTTAATAATAATAATAATAATAAAAGTAAGACATATACATGCTCCCGATGAAGCCACTCGTACTTCACATGCTGGGTATAAAGCTTAATCAACTAGAAATAATGTGTGTATAGAACATTATTTATTGTAAAATATTAATTTAGAAATTTAAAAGCTTGAGATATTCTTTTTAAAATTTATTTTCTATATCGTTTATCGCACGACCCACGCACCCACACCCCACCACTCATAAGCCTATTCCGCGTCAAACGGTCAAACCGGTTAACGTTTTATTAAAAAAATACTTGACTGACATAAGTTTGTGCAAGCACCGTGAGAATTATTATGATATTTATGTGAACATTTTAATTTTGGTATTTTTTTCAAAGCCACACTTTTTACTTTTATTTCATTAAGTTTTTTAAAGTTAATGTTTCTAAAAATGATGTACCAACATCAAAGTCTCAATGCTATCTTAGTTCATCTCGGTAATTAAGATGTGTATAAATAATCGTTGAATGACTTCTGACCCTCGAGGCACATGACTGATAGATACTCTTGACATAGCGTCTGTCCGGCTACTGATTGGTCAAAATTAATATCATGGACAGTGCGAACATAGTGTGCCAATGTGTCAAGTTCAAGTTCAATTTATTACACTCGGGCGTTGTATAGGCATATGAAGCTGAGATTGATGCTGATAAATGTATTGCACCCAGACTTTGTACAAAGTATATATGGTTATATACAAATTTTCCCCATCAAAACTATGAACAGGCAACAACTGATCAGCCTTGCGTTTCGTAGGGAAGACAACTCAAAACGCTCTGCTAATCCGCAAACTATTGACAATGTGCTGTGTTCGCATTAAAGGCGCGCACTCACACCAGAGTGCCCGAAACAAAACTATCCAACCCGTATACCCCCTAGAAGCTCAAAGTGTGTACCACAATGCAGTGAAAGGAAATAAACCCCAACACATGATGACCTCATCCAGCACAAACCAACACAATTCTCTCAATTGCGAAATTGAATTAGGGACTCGTGCCTCCACTTGAATTTCACAGCCCAAAAACATCATATTAATCTATACGTAACAAAATCACCATAGGTCAAGATCCACCCGCCCCACCCCATCTAGGCCCACAACTTAAGTCTCCAAAAGTACACAATTTCAACAAGCAATACGGTTGACAATATATTGCATGACGGTAGATTTTATATACATAATTATATTCATTATATTCATTATAAATGTATCAACAAAATGCAATTCGTACACTCGAAAGTAGCACACGGGAATATTTGATGGCGCTTAGATTGTGACTCAAATCGTACACTTGAAAATGGCACAAAGAGAAGGTAACTTGAGTATCTTACAGCCAAATTAGTTTCAAAACATTCGAAAGTCATCTTCTTCTTCTACTTCTTCTTCTTCTTCTTCTTCTTCTTCTTTTCGATCGCTGGTATCACACTTGAAGAGCCGTTCTCAAGATGAAATCTGTGGTTTTCTGCAGTTCTTCCACAGACCCATACAGCTTTTCAAGAAAAGAGGTTGACAAAGGCCAGATCTCTTCTCTCAGCAGCTGATACTTACTGCAACATTGAAGTATGTGCTCTGTTCTGCTTCTCCACAAGGACAAGCGGGCGATGTCGTAAGGTGGAACCGCCTGTACATGTGTTGGTTTAGTCTGTTGTGTCCAGTTCTGAGACGAAAAATGGTCACTTGCTCTGGCCTCGAGAGATGATGGTAGGCATCTTCTGATTGAGGTGTTCTATAGAGTGACTTGATGATAGTCTTCATCTCTGTATGGGTAACCATGTTTTCTATCTAATTCTCTTCTGCACCCACCTTTGCCATCTTGTCTGCTTCCTCATTTCCTTGGACTCCACAGTGTGAGGGGATCCACTGCAATGCCATCCAAGCGGGGCGGAGCGGGCATCAGATAAAAAGACAATCTGTGCAATAGGGTCTGCTGTTCTGCTGATGGTATTAGCTACATGAACCAGTGCTTCGACTTCAGTTCTGTAGTTTGTGCAGTGTTTGCCCGTCGGTATTGCAGCTGACTCATGTTGTCCGTTTGGATACTGTATGTGCACTCCGGCACCTCCGCCCCTAATTGTATCTTTGGCTGATCCATCTGTGTAGATCCTTATCCATGTCTCCTGAGGGTACATTTCTTCCAGCATGGTTAGGATCAGGGCCTTCTTGCTCACATCACTGTGTTCATCTTTGGTTGTGAGATGAGGTACTGTGGTGCGAATAGCTATGCTCTCTAGTTTGTTTTCCCAGGGTAGAGGATCAAGGGTGTGGTTTGGGTCTTCTATTTGTGCTGGCAACATTTCTTGGTGTTTCCTTTGAAGTGCTTTTGTCTCTTTCACAAAACTTGATCTTTTAAGTCTTCCTGATGACAGCTGTGCTTGCCTGATCTTCATCGGCTGGTTGCTATACGATTTGAACTTTGCAGCTTGGATCAGTGCTTTGCATTCCCTTCCTTTGCTAAGTGGGGGGGGGGGGGTGCCTGCTGTCTGCTCCATTTTTTCTATTGGTGTTGATCTCATTCCACCAGTGATGATGCATAGTGCCTGGTTTTGTACTCTGTCTGTTTAAAACATTCGAAAGTCATCAAATTGATGAATCATAAATGGCATACAGTTCATACGCTTGAAAAAGCACAAAGAGAAACTGAATTGAACATATTCACAAGTCAAGTTAATTTCAGAATACCCAACAATTCGTACGCACGAAGGTTGTATAAGGAGAATTGGGCATTTTCGCCAGTTAATCGTGAAAGGACAACTATCGTATTCATATATCGTGTGGTGGATTGTTAAAGCATAAATTATCATTGTTCTTTAAATTGCAAATTATTACATATACACATACATAGATATTTGGCTTGTTACACGAAAGGGCATATGGCCTATTGGGAAATATGGCCTATTGGGAAATATCGATAACATTTCCTCCTCACTCGCCATCAGTATTTTGCCTGGACTTCCTCGAAAAGGTAAAAAAAAACTTGCATATCTTTTTAAGCACAGGTTCATTGCTCACTGTTAGAAGCTCTTTTGTTTTGCTCTGATTTGCGCTTGCAATACAGTAAGGTGGGATAAACTTTGCCCTTAAATCATTGTATGTGTTGCATTTATAAACAAAGTGATTTTCGTCATCGAGTTCGTTACAAATTGTACAAGTCTGTTTTGTCTGTCAATATTCGTCCATCGTCCGGTTTCAATAAATATCTAGTTTTTCATAGCTTATATTACTAATGGACGCCAGACCTGGTACACTTTCTTCCCTTAAATAGTTTTCCAGATCGTTGATAAAAATGCAGAATAAACAGAGCGACAAATTGTCCCCTTGTCTTACACCAGTGACAGTGATAAAATATTCTGATTTGTCTTGGTTTTGCGCCACAAAAGATTTTATTGACTGATACATGTTATAAATAATATTTGCCTGTTATGTTGTTTCTTGTGAGTTTATGCCGCAGGCCAATTCACCTTTCCAGAGTACCCACCCATCATATGACGTCATAATGAACAGTGTGGTGTGCACAATGACATCATAATGAATGACGTCATGAATGACGTCGATAAGTGCGTCACGAACGCATATTTGATGACGGTCTATGCGTTGTTGTACAACTTGTTTGCTTTTACTATTTAATAAATATTCTTTTGAATATTTTGAAACTAATTTGACTGGGCGCTGTTGCTGCCATAGCCAGCAACAGCACCCAGTCAAATTAGTTACAAAATATTCAACAGCTTCCCTGTATAGTTTTCAGAAAATTGATAGCTAGGGCATTTGGGCATCGATCCATCCCAACACGGCGAGGTGTGGGTGGAGCTTAGCTAGTGATGGGCGGGGCATAGCTAAAAATGGAAAGGTCCATTCTCCACACCGTATCAAATGCTTGCTTGAAATCTATAAAGCAACGATATAAGTATTTTCTTTGCGTTAAACGTATTTTACTGATTGTGTATAAAGAAACTATATTGTTGTCCTGCCCTTCCTGGGCCACACTTGTGCCTCTGTCATAATCTCATGATGCTAGGCATAGGTTTTAACCGTTCATTCAACACAGAAGTGAATAACTTTCGCAAACATCTCAGTAAAGTTATGGGTTGATAGTTTGTGGGATCTGATGGGTCTCCATTATCTTTATAAATCGGTATAATTTTGCCCACTTACCGCTACTCCGTCACAGCCATTATTAAAAACTGTATAATCTATAGTCTATAATCTATAGACAGGTAACATAATCTCAGATGAGCTCTTTATATATTCATTTAGGATTTCATAGATGCTACTGGCTTTTTCATTTTGCATTTTGTTCATTGCTTTTTTTATCTCATCCTTGGTTATTGGTACATCTAGTTCCTGGCATGCGTTTAAATAGTGGTCATATTGTAATCGTTCTCTTCGTCAGTTTGTTCATTAACAGCCCTAAAATGCTTAAATAATTTGTGGAGTTCTATTTTCACATCTGTGCCCGTCTTATTACACTTTATATTGATTATTTTCCAGAATGTGTTTGAGTCAGATTATTTTAGGTGTCTCAGTTTTGAGCGCAGTTGCTTTTGATGTTGTTGGGAATGTTCGGCTATTGCTTGCTTGTAGCGGCTACTGCTACTGCCACTGCTACTACTACAACTGCTACTACTACTACTACTACTACTACTACTACTACTACTACTACTACTACTACTACTACTACTACTACTACTACTACTACTACTACTACTACTGCTACTGTTACTACTACTACTGCTACTACTGCTGCTACTACTTCTACTGCTACTGCTACTGCTACTGCTACTGTTACTGCTACTGCTACTGCTATTGCTATTGCTATTGCTATTGCTACTGCAACTGCTACTGCTACTACTCCTACAACTGCTACTGCTTGTACTACTATAATGTAATGTACAGTTTAATACATGTAATTACTCCCCATTATTGTATCATACTAGCTGTATCTTGGTCACTATAAATTTGTTACACATGCATCAGCCCCATCGCCATAATAATCGTATCATACACTGCTACCCCCCATATGCTTTTGTAATAGCCTGGGAGAATAAAGCGAAAATGAACTTGAACTTTGTCTGTCGAACAAATATACAAAATGCTTAATGGTAACAAGGGACTCTTTGACTCTGAATAAAACACTGATCGGGAATCGTACACACAACCCGCGGAAGTGCCAAGCATCATAGCCCGCAAATGCATACTGTACCGCAGACGCACATACGTCGAAGATAACTTCTGAAATCTGGCGTTTCTTGTGTGAGATTCATAGCCTGAGTGTTTAGTTTCGACTCGCAACTACTATAAATCGGTCTGTCGATCGGTCAACCGCTCTGTAAAAAGACCTCACATTTCCTAAGCCGCCACAATATCTCGTTCTCACTAGTTCTTTATAATGCCCCTTTACACAAAAAAAACTTATTGTCCTCCCTTTGAACTATGAAGTAAACGGCCTTTATTTCTTAAATCAGTTTCATATACCATTAAGACACATTTTCAAAAATACTCTTCTCTTGGCCTGTAAATGAACATTTCTAACCAACATTGCTGGACTTTCTTCATTAATATGCATTTACTGTTATGTCTGGATAATTTGTACCAAGGCTGATTAATCGAGTAATCACGATTATTCTTCAATAATTGATCAGAATCACTCAAAGCAGAAATCGCACCAACCTACAACCTTGTCTCAAGTGACCACCTGAGTTAAACCAAATCACTAAATAGGGTGGGGGTCTCTTAATACAAATTAAGGATGGGTTTTGTTTTTGTTGGGGTTATTTTTATTTGTCTTTTCTTTTGCACGAGATAACGGATCTTTAAGACAGGTAATCTGACGACCACCTGTCCCAAAGAACCTCTCTCTTTCTCTCACGCACGCACGCATGCACGCACACAATCTCCCTATGATCAGTAAGACCACGTTGTCCCTCGATCAGGTCTCTCACTACGTCTCACACAGTACATGTCAGAGCTAACGTAGAATAATTCCACAATAAAATCAAACATACTGTTAAATATTTTGAACAATTGAATTATGTTCAAAATATGCAACTGAATATTTCTTACGTCGTGTTCAAATTTTAATGACTATCATCTTTCTTTTTAATGTTTTGGAAACATGTAAGGTTATTTATGAGCTGTCCTACATACCTGCTACTACAAAAGCTTTCCAATTTCATGATTCTTTGGCAGAACGTCAAAGTACCATGTACCACTCTGTTTTATGTTTCCTGGAGGCAGAATGTCAAAGAAGCGTGTATCAAACCTTTTAGCAATGTTTCTTGGATATTACATCACGCCCCGGAAACAAGGCACTTTCATCCATTATGTCAAGGACCCCTCAGGTGGATCAGTACCATCGACATCATCATCATCATCATCATTATCATAATTGTCGTCATTATCATCATTGCTAACAGCAGCATAACTGGCAAGGTAATGGCTGCTATTAACTTTCATATTTGGCACCCGACTATCAGAGTTTCCAGAGTCGCGGTGCTTAAGTTGGAACTAATTTTTTTTGAAAATTATCTTTGAGATTTATGAGTAGTTTTATGTTTTAGTTTTATGAGCAACAAGTAATTGCCATGCTGGTTTAGTCTACACCGCGCTCGTGGCCGGTGTTCTTCGGGAAGTCAGGCTTATAAGATCCAACGCCGTCTTTCTTCACAGAAATTATGTCGTGATTTGTTCCTTTGATAACTTAACGTTGCCTGCATCTCCCTCCCTCCCGCTCTCTCTCTCTCTCTCTCTCTCTCTCTCTCCCTACCTCCATCCATGCCTCCCTCCCACCCTCACCCGCTTGGCCGCCCGTCCAACCCACTCACCCACCTGCCCAACACCCACCCAACCCACCCACCACCCACACCACCCACCCACACCACCCACCCACCCACCCACCCACCCACCCACCCACTCACTCACTCACTCACTCACTCACTCACTCACTCACTCACTCACTCACTCACTCACTCACTCACTCACTTCTTCGCCTTCTTTCCTCCCTGCCTCTATCCCTCGAGCCCTCGCTCCATCCATCCATCCATCCATCATCCATTGCTCTGCCTGCCTGCCTGCCTGCCTGCCTGCCTGCCTCCCTCCCTCCCTCCCCTCTCTCTCTCTCTCTCTCTCTCTCTCTCTTTCTCTCTCTCTCTCTCTCTCTCTCTAACCCCCCAACCATCCATGCCATTTCCTCTCCCTCTCCCGCTCTCTCTCCAACTCTCTCTCTCTCTCTCTCTCTCTCTCTCTCTCTCTCTCTCTCTCTCTCTCTCTCTCTCATCTCTCTCTCTCGCCCCCTCTCTCTCTCTCTCTCTCTCTCTCTCAATCCCCCAACCATCCATGCCATTTCCTCTCCCTCTCCCGCTCTCTCTCCAATACTCTCTCTCTCTCTCTCTCTCTCTCTCTCTCTCTCTCTATTATCTCTCTCTCTCGCCCCCCTCTCTCTCTCTCTCTATCTCTCTCTCTCTCTCTCTCACACACACACACACACACACACACACACACACACACACACACACACACACACACACACACACACACACACACACACACACACACACACACACACACACACACACACACACACACACACACACACACACACACACACACACACACACACACACACACACACACACACACACACACACACACACACACACACACACACACACACACACACACACACACACACACACACACACACACACACACACACACACACACACACACACACACACACACACACACACACACACACACACACACACACACACACACTAATCCCCCAACCATCCATGCCATTTCCTCTCCCTCTCCCGCTCTCTCTCCAATACTCTCTCTCTCTCTCTCTCTCTCTCTCTCTCTCTCTCTCTCTTTCTCTCTCTTCCTCCCTCCCTCCCTCCCTCCCTCTCTTACTCTGCCCCTGTCCACCACCCCGCCCTCGTTGACTGAAAGTTGTTGGTGGCTTGGCGACCAATAACTTTCCGTCAAATTGTTTTCCAAATATTCAGCAGGTCCAGAGGTAGTACCTATTGAAATTACCGTCTATTGGCTTGCAGAAATCAGACAGATAAGTTATTGATTTATTAATTACATACATACGTGAGACCACAGGTACGATTACATCATAATCCCATAATTCATTGCGCATTCAGTACGCTCAATGCCCCCGGGAAGACCGACAATGTTCGCGTAATCACACGTTATGGATATCCCTTATTCTATGTCAGCAATTATCTGCATAGCTGTATGCAAACGAGAGGACATCGTTGTCAAGAGTCCCACCTTCGCACGCCATAAGACGCTACTTGTACATTGTACATCGCCACGACACCATTGCTGCTTCGACGGGTTTATGTATATAATTTTAATTTTTGAATTTCTATTTAATAAGTTACCCCAATTATTTCGTTTAAATTTATGTCGCTAATAACCGCCTATGACAGGAATTCGAGTCGCGTGGTTAGCTAGTCAAAGCACTGATACTTGCAAGGATATCTCCTTATAGATTTCAAGTTTGATTGCAATCTTGAGGTAATTTATAAACCTCTTTTTCGTATACATTCTAATTATCAGCTGATATCCACGACAACTGAGGTTACAATCAAGTGACGTCAATTCTTGGAGTTGTGCCCTTTCTCCCAATAGGACATTGACTCAATCTAAAATTAGAGCCGCGGTTCACGCGGAGAAATACGGCTTTTCTCGATCTCTCGATCTCGTATTGACGGCGATATCGCGAGATATGAATGGATATTGACTATGATATAATTTAATTATTTTATAAGCACTCTTAACACTGAAGCAACTAATTATTTTATTTCATAGATTTAAATTTGGAAAGAAGATCATCGATTTTTCAATGATTTATGTTGGATTATGACTTTATAGTACTAGCATGGGCAGCCATTGATGGCTGCAGAAACACCAAGCCATTATCGAAATAGCGCCTAGTAGGTGTAGGGACTATAATGTAGTCGACGTGTCGACGCTAAATTACACCCAGTGTGCAAAACAGGAAAAAATCATCTGAAATTTAATAAATATTATGTTGAATATTTTGAAGCTAATTTCACTGGGATATGTTGCTTTTTAAACATATTTCACCTTTCCAGCGTATCCACCCATCATATGACGTCATAGTCAATTACGTGATGTATAGAATGACATCATAATGAATGACGTCATAAATGACGTCGATAAGTACGTCACGAACGCATATTTGAAGACGGTCCATGCGTTGTTGTACAAATTGTATGTCTTTACCATTTAATAAACATTCTGTTGAATATTTTGAAACTAATTTGGCTGGATGGCCGCTGTTGCTGCCATAGGCAGCAACAGCACCCAGTCAAATTAGTTACAGCTTCCCTGTATAGTTTTCAGGAAATTGATAGTTAGGGCATTCGGGGATCGATCAATTCCAACACCGCGAGGTGTGGGTGGAGCTTAGCTAGTGATGAGCGGGGCATAGCTAAAAATTGAAAGGTCCTTTGATGACGTTGTTGTACGAATCGTATTCTTTACTATTTAATAAACATGCTGTTGAATATTGCGAAACTAATTTGCCTGAGCGATGTTGCTGCCATAGGCAGCAACATCACCAAGTCAAATTAGTTTCAAAATATTCATCAGCTTACCTGTATAGTTTTCTGGAATTTGAGAGTCATAGAGTGCAGGGGTCAATTGATCCCAACACTTGCGAGGTGTGGGTGGAGCTTAGCTAGAGATGGGCGGAGTGCATAGCTAAACCCGGATAGCTCAAACGTAGCTCCGTTATTCATGACGCCATTGATTATGACGGCTTCCTACACGTGACGTAGTTGATTATGATGTCGTATGATTGACAGCTAAATTTGATTTAACCATTGCGAAATCTGGATCAGTCTATTAACTGAAATTGAGAATAACAATAAACGTACATAATAGCCATTAAATACAGATTATATAAAAAGATAATTACCAGCTAATGGTGTCAATGGTCTGGTTGGACAGCTAGTATTTAAGCGCACCACGGGTGGCCTCCACTCCGCTACAATACCGAATTCCGAGTGTATGACGAATTACGCTATTACGCCAGCAAATCATTCTTACAAACGCGATGCAATTCTTCTCAAATTCTCACCAATACAAACAGCTATAAGGTGTCTATTCACGCCGTCAGACACACTGCACCCGGTGCCTTTTTTATCGCCGAATCAGCAATCATATTCGTTCATTGTCAACTTGAGAAATATTATTAAATGTCAAAGGTTAGAATTGTAATGTTAGGAAGAGATCGCGAAGTATTTCATACACTTAGCGAAGACTTAATTATCTCGGTATACTGTTACGGTTTCACACCTCGGGTATTATTTGCACTCCCCCCACCACGCACATACTCACTCACTCGCGCACGCACGCACACACGGGCGCTGCGCTCAGACGCACACGCACGCACACACGGGCGCTGCGCTCAGACGCACACGCACGCACGCACGCACGCACGCACGCACGCACGCACGCACGCACGCACGCACGCACGCACGCACGCACGCACGCACGCACGCACGCACGCACGCACGCACGCACGCACGCACGCACGCACGCACGCACGCACGCACGCACGCACGCACGCACGCACGCACGCACGCACGCACGCACACAGCTTCCCCCTCAACCCAATAACTTAACCACCCCATTACCGTTCAACTCAGTCTCACACCCGACTCTGCCGTTACTCCACTCTCAAAAGAATCGGTAGCTATTAAACCAAAATATGGGCAATATGTTTTAGCGATTTCAACCCTAGCACATTATGTTTAACTATGCCAGAAATGTACTTGTGAGTATTTTGATATTATTTTGAGATAAACTCCCCTGGCAGCAACGCCTTCCACTCAAATTAATTTCACGATTCAAGTTTTCGAATTCCAATGGTCTGAAAATTAAATACCGTAGTTCAATGTCGAGCTAAATGTTAAAATAATTAATTCAACGAATGCATACCATATACGTGGTTCAAATACCTGTTCATTTTTCGTGAAAATAATTTAACAGAACGAGGCCTTTGCACGATATGTATAAGTCATCAAATTGTTTTTAAAATCACCAGCAAGTTTCACGCTTAATTGACCTAAACAGCTAAATTTCGAGAGGGTTTGGAATGAGTTGTTCTCAAAACTGAAATCCCCGCCCGTCAAAATTATTTAATATCTTTTAAATTATAGAGTAACTAACAACTAGACCGTAGGAGTTGGTCTGGGAATGTTCAGCGATTGCTAACTATCTGACTGCTGAGTTTTAGCAGACGACATATTAAAAGTACTATATCTCTGGACCTGGTAAATATTTTGAAAACAATTTGACTGAAAGTTGTTGGTAGCTGAGGCACCAACAACTTTCAGTCAAATTGTTTTCAAAATATTTACCAGGTTCAGAGATATAGTACTTTGAAAGTATTGTTTGGTTCGATTAATAATTGGTGGTATTCAAGTAGAGAAGAACGATATATTCTCCCGTCCCACTAACACGCAAACACGAGATCTTTTCGAGTATCACGTTACATAAACAATATTTGCGGATTAATGTAACGAAAATCGTGTCCGAACACTGGTCTACCTTTGATCTATAGTTGATTTGACAGAGCTGTTATTGCTCAAGTGTTCAAACAAGTAACTAATCTGATACATTATACTTGACCATTTTAGCCAGTCCTGTTAAACGTGGTTGTGGTAGATGATCATGTACGTGACCACCTGGTAAGGACAGCGGTAGCATGTAATAGCGACATCGAAAGTAGTAGTAGTAGTAGTAGTAGTAGTAGTAGTAGTAGTAGTAGTAGTAGTAGTAGTAGTAGTAGTAGTACCAGCAGAAACAGCAGCAGCAACAGCAGCAACAGCAGCAGCAGCAGCAGCAGCAGCAACAGCAGCAGCAGCAGTAGTAGTAGTAGCAGCAACAGTAGCAGTAGCAGCAGCAGTAGCAGCAGCAGTAGCAGCAGCAGCAGTAGCAGCAGTAGCAACAACAGCAGAACCAGCAACAGCAGCAGCAGCAGCAGCAGTAATAGTAGGAGCAACAATCCTCCCCCTCATCAAAGTGTTCGTCCTCGGACACTATGGTACACCAATTCATTAAAACATATTATATCTCCATTGTTTCGTCTTGACGGACAATAGTTTTTCCAAAGAAATCGAATAATATGATGGGCGATGAATATTTACGATTCAAATTATTCCATGAACAACTCTACTATATTGTATTTCACTAGAGACATTTGTTTAGTAATCCTGTCTCTTTGAAGCTGTTATAAACAATAGCACGATTAATTCCCATAATTTCCATCAACCGAATGAATCTGCAAGCGAATATAATCCATGAAACGCGGCTTGAAAGGCACATTATAATTTCTAGTTTCGTCTTTGTTGCCGGGAATGTAAGTCCTCAAGGCGCTGAATCACGTCAGGTGCATTTAAGTCAACCGCACGAATCCATGTGCCATCACGGTTACTAGCCCACCTCACAAAATAGTACTTTTCCAATCTCCAAGATTCATTACGTTGACGTTGCACTTCCAGTATCTCAGTTGGCTCAGAATCAGGAATATCCACATTATCACCTGGAATGCTATCAATTACTACCGGCTCACTGGCATCATGCACTTCAATAGGTCTGTCACTGGAAGAAGAATTATCACTCTCTGCCTCTCCTACTGGAGGGCTTATTGGTCGTTCATCTGGATCAGTACATCGCTTAAGCCGATTGACATGTACTATTTGGCTTGTGCCATATAAGTCACTTAGTTCAACACGATAGTTCACTGGTGATGTTTTCTGCATTATTCGATATGGTCCATTCCATGGGTGGAGAGGTTTAGTCGATAGTCCAGGTCGCGATATTGGTGTAAACAGCCACACCTTTTCACTGACTTTATATGCGATTTCTTTAGAATGTTCGTCATATTTCTGCTTCTGACCTTGCTGTGCACACTGAGTATTTTCCCGAACTAAAATGTAGGCTTCTCTTAACCTACTGACAACTTCTGCACGATAATCGTCACTGGTGGAATATGTTACAACAGGCTTCGTAAGGCTGACATCGATTGGCAGATTAGCGTCTCGGCCGTACATGCGGTAGAAAGGGGTTTCGTTCGTTGTCTCATGAATGCTAGTTCGGTATGCAAACAGCACAAATGGAATAAAATCGTCCAAATCTCGGTGATGTCCACTTACGCACACGGACAGCATCGTCGTAAGAGTGTGGTTAAACCTTTCCACAAGACCATCCATCTGAGGGTGGTATGCTGTTGTATAGATTTGTCTTGTTTTCATTAATTTCACAATTTCACACATTACTTCTGACATGAAATTAGATCTGAGAAAAGAGTTCTTGGTGATCCATGTCTCGCTACAATCTCCTCTACGAATAATTTTGCAGTGGTGACAGCATCAGCTGATGACACCGCAAATGCTTCAGGCCATCTTTTCAAAGTTACTGAATGTAACTATGTAGCGATTTCCTCGGAAATTCGGTGGGAAGGATCCCAAAACGTCCACAGCGACTATATCAAAGGGTCCTCCTACTGGAATCTGTAACATCGGAGAGCTTTTGGGTGGTTTTTAGGCGTTTTCTTTGTAGCACAGTCTACACATGACTTACACCAAAATTCTACGTCAGTATACATTCCTATCCAAAAGAACCTCTTTTGAATTTTCTGGTAGGTTTTGTGAACTCCTAAGTGTCCAGCCGTTATGTCATCATGACAAGAATACATTACTTCATCAACCAGCGATCTTGGAACAACTAATTGCTTTCTAACATGCTGACGTTTTCGCTTAGTGCCCAGACTCTAGATGTGGTATAGAATACCATCATCTAAAACATAATCAGTGCAAAGGTTGACCACTTTCTGTGCCTCTGTAGAAGTAACTGGTAGTTCACCTTTCTCAATGTATCTCATAATCGGTAAGATGGCCTTATCATGCCTTTGTAGTTCGTTGATTCTGCCTAATTGGAGTCCTCGGGGTATTTCAGTTTCTGTCACTGCTAGCACACTTTCCACATCCACTGGTCGGCTTAAAAGTCCATAAGCGTTTCTATGCCGTAAACTCGGTCTGTGCTGCACTTGTATATCATACTCCTGTAATGCAAGAGCCCAACGAGCAAGGCGACCTGTTGGTTCCTTAATGGACATTAACCAACGTAATGGATTATGATCTGTCACAACTGTGAACTTATGGCTATAAAGATAGTGTCTGAAATACTTTACCGCCCATACAATAGCTAATGTTTCCTTCTCAATTACTGAGTAGTTCTGTTCATGTTTCTTTAATCCACGGCTTGCATAAGCAACAACTACTTCAGTGGATTCTTTCCTTTGTGTCAAAACAGCACCAAGTCCATATCCACTGGCATCAGTATACAGGATGAATGGCTGTGAAAAGACTGGATACTGAAGTATTGGCCCATGAATCAGTGCTGAACGGAGAATTTCAAACGCGGTTTCACATTCCTCAGTCCAATTAAAGACCTTTTCCCGACGTAACAACTGATGAAGTGGGTTAGCAATCTTAGCAAACTGATTGATGAAGCGTCTGTAATACGAAACGGTACTTAGAAAGCTGTGAAATTCTGTCAGATTTCTTGGCCTAGGGAAGTTGCTTATGGCGTCAATCTTTGCAGGATCTGGAGTTACACCTGTAGCTGTTACAATATGGCCCAGAAACGAGACCCGAGATTGACAAAACACACTTTTCTTATTATTAAGTTTTAACCCGGCTTCCCTGAATCGGTCCAGCACATGTCGAAGGCGCACCATATGTTCGTCGAAATCACGAGAATATATAATTATGTCATCCAGATACACTATATAAATCTTCCACTGGATACCAGACAGCAAAAGTTCCATCAAATTCTGGAATGTGCTAGGAGAATTGCATAACCCAAAGCTCATAACATTAAATTCATAATGTCCATTGAAGCTGTATTCTCATTGTCCTCTTCTTTTATTGGCACCTGCCAATAACCAGAAGACATATCTAATGTAGTGAAATAGCCAGCATCACCTAATAGGTCCAATGTGTCCTGAATTAATGGCAAGGGATAAACGAATGTCTTTGAAACGGCGTTTAGCTGACGGTAGTCGACTACAAACCGGTCTGTTCCGTCCTTCTTATGCACAAGCAATATAGGAGCTGACCACGGACTAACAGATGGACGAGTTCTGCTATTATCTAACATCTCCTGGATGTGCTGATCCATAATAGGGCGCTGTGACATAGGTACCGATATGGCCGTTGCTTGATTGGTGGATAGTTCTCTGTGTCAATAGAATGTTCTACTAGTGTAGGCTGGCCAACATCCGAGGCATTCTTAGAAAACACATCATTATAGTCTGTAAGTAAATTGTCTAGGCGAGATTTCTGCTCATTGGACAAATGTTCATGAGTTTTCTCGATATGGCATGACGTCACATAATCCAATTTATTGCCCACTGGGGACTCCATAGTATTACGATCCCTGATCGCTGATTCACACTTTTTGTATTTATCGCTGAAGATTGTCACACCTGATAGTGCTATCTGTTGGAAAGTTGCTATTTTAGTGTTCTTGTATAGCTTGATTGTATTATTAGTAGGATTCACCACTCTGATGGGCAGTTGTTCACTTTCTGATGTAGCCAGTACTCTCGCTGGGTATACATTAAATTTTTAACAAAAATCCAAGCTTGGTTCAATAACACCAGTAAGTCCATTAGGAATTGAGCCTGCTCTCACATTAAACATAGTTTCTGACTGTGGTTGGAGCTCTAGTGTGTCAATCAAACAAACTGGCCATATCTGATCGGCATGTGTTGGTCACTCACATGTAATGGGTAACTCACAGGTAATGTCGACTAGAGATCTATTAAATTCAACCTTTTGTGTTTTAAAGTTAATAATGACGCCGAGTTTGGCCATGAGATCAGTTCCTATGATGCAATCGTGAACTAATGAATCTGTTACGCAGGCAGAATGAATAATCATTTCATTTCAAATTCCAATTGTAATGTCCACTCTGCCATTCAGTTTTAAGGTATCATGATTGGCCGTAACACACATAATGTCATGGCATGGTTGAATTTTCCTAATTATGTTATTGTCAAAGACACTACATTTAATCAGAGTCACACCTGATGCAGTATCTAGCAACATAACAACACTAGTGCCATTTACCTTGCATTGTACTTGAGTGTCTAACGATCGTTTATTAACAGTGCACGTGTCTGTTGATGTCGGTTTATTGATTACATTATTCTGGAGCGTACATGTTTTGTGAGTATTACTACGCAATAATTCAAGAGGCCTCTTATAAAACTGACCAGCTACCCTCCGTCTGCTAAGAGTAGGGTTTGTTCGTTTAAATTACAGCCAGGCATGTAATCGTGTACTGGATATGTTCATGAATTTGACCTTGGATCACTACGCATATCTCGTTTTTCCAAGAAATTGTTCTCGACATGGCCACCGCGACAGCAAAAATTACTAATTGGTCTTCCATCTATAGTCCTCATATTTGGCGTGAATGAGCGAGAATCAGGCGCCTGGCCAGCAAGTCTGTTTGGTCGTAAAGGCTGTGAAGCTGAGGGGTTGGGTGTAGTTGTCTGTTGTTTCTCTGCGCACCCTGAATAGCTAACTGAGTTTTGGTCATTTGCTGCATTAAATCCATCATCTGATTCATTTGGTGATTTATTGACAGTTCATTTCTATGCCCTACATCTGATGAATTGACAGCTGCCACCGGCTGATTAGACTGTTGATAGCGACTTTCTCTTCCTTCACGGTCCATCAGTTTCTCGTGACATTCTTCGCGATTTGCAATCCGAAATGCCTGTTTATATGTGGTGGGATCGGTTAACATCACTAATCGACGTATTTCCGGTCGGAAACCCTGAACGAAGTGTTCCATTGTCAAACGATCGCGGTGCACTCTGGGTATGTTCGCGTGTGCGCGTCGAGCTAACTGTAGAATATCCTGCCCATAATCGTCCACTGATTCAGTAGTAGTAGTAGTAGTAGTAGTAGTAGTAGTAGTAGTAGTAGTAGCAGTAGTAGTAGTAGTAGTAGTAGTAGTAGTAGTAGTAGTAGTAGTAGTAGTTGTAGTAGTAGTAGTAGTAGTAGTAGTAGTAGTAGTAGTAGTAGTAGTAGTAGTAGCCGCAGCAGAAGCAGTAGCAGTAGCAGTAGCAGTAGCAGCAGCAGCAGCAGGCAGTAGCAGTAGCAGTAACAATAGCAGCAGCAGCAGTAGCACCAGCAGTAGCACCAGCAGTAGCAGTAACAGCAGCAGCAGCAGTACAAGTAGCAGCAGCAGCAGCAGCAGCAGCAGCAGTAGCAGTAGCAGTAGCAGTAGCAGTAGCAGCAGTAGCAGCAGCAGTATTAGCAGCAGCAGTAGCAGCAGAAGCAGCAGCAGTAGCAGCAGCAGTAGCAGCAGCAGTAGCAGCAGCAGTAGCACCAGCAGTAGTAGAAGCAGCAGCAGTAGCACCAGCAGTAGTAGCGGCAGTAGCAGTAGCTCCAGCAGTGTGATATCTTTAAATGTCTTCTCCAGACCTGCGTATTGGTATGTTTACTTTTCACAGTATTGACCGTGATCTAATCGACCATGCGCAGTTTGACTGAACGCTTTATGTTTGACAGTCATTATTTACGGAATAGGTGCAAAAGCAAATAAAGTGTTGAAACCTCCACGATGTGTTATGACAGTAGTCGGGAACTAGTCACGGTAATACAAGACGAACATACATATCGAATCCTCGGGTGTTGGTACTCGGTTTACGCAGAACTGTTGTATAATGTTCGCTTCAGTTCTTATGTTTCTTGAATTTCTTTGGCGACACTATATAACGTGAGAAATCTGAGAATTATATTAGTGTTTGTTTGGCCTAAACGTCGGAAACAGGAGCCATCTTTTTGGAAATAATATAACGATGATTACCCAAAAATGAGAAATTGGAGAACAAAACATTATAGCAGGTTTGCTAATTCCAGAAAATCCCTAGAAAGCTGTGTAGGTTTATTTTCATATCCAATGGCTATGGGTATTAACAACATTACCACGCTTAGTCTAATAACTAAATTCAAAATGTGCTACCTTTTTATGACTAACAGTATTATTTTCCGACAAGATTTCACACATAAATGCGTTTCATCAGGACGGACCTCGCGAAGCGCATTTATGAGCGATATCCTGTCGAAAATTCCTGAAGTTAGTCAGAAAAGGTATTATCTTTTGAAGCCTGTTGTAATGGATATTTCCAGTTTATCCATCAATCATATGACGTCATAATCAACTACGTGACGTATAGCATGACGTCATAATCAATTACGTCATGCATGACGTAGATAAGTTCGTCACGAACGCTTAAGTGATGACGGACTAAGCGCTGTTGTACGAATTTGTATGGCTTTACTATTAAACATTCTGGTTAATATTTTGAAACTAATTTGACAGAGCGTTGTTGCTGCCAACAGCACCAAGTCAAAACAGTTTCAAAATATTCAACGGCTTACCCATATAGCTTTCTGCCAATTGATAGTCAGAGAGGCCAGGGATCGATAGGTCAAAATAGGGGCGAAGTGTGAGCGGAGCTTAGCTAGAGATGGGTGTGGAATAGCTAAAAGGTCCTGTATCCACAGACTAACACGGCTACCACAACTTCTAATCTACGCTGCTTCTACTTACCAACGCAAACGTTGTATAGTTGCTTCATGGTGTTTGGGCTGAATGTACATTTTGATGTTATTGGATCCAGCCCGACATATAATCCTATCCTAAGCATGCGGCTGAAACGACCCATTTTTCAAAAGGCACGTGTTTGGTTTTCTGGTTAGGAAAAGGTTAAAGGTTATCTTTAGGTTAGCTGCTTCTACAGTAATCGCTCCAAATTACAACTGTGTTTCGATTGTCTACAATGACGCTTTAAGAACGATAGAATATCTCTCTTCAATGTATTGCGAGATGATGATGATGATGATGATGAGATGATGATGATGATGATGAAGAAGAAGATAAAGATCAAGCGACACTGTATAAGATATTATGATGGTCATGGCAGGCAGTGCCGGATTAAGCTTTGCCAGGGCCTCGGGCTAAGAATATCTGTGGAGTTGGGAGGAAGCGAAAGGCAAACCAAAAGGAAGGGGTGTCCGGGGGCCCGCCCGAAAAATCTTAAAATCTAGATGCTCGCAGATGGGATCTCCTGCATTTCTAGAGGTAAATATGGACCATCAGTTGGCCGTTAAATTATTCTTTTTTAGCCATTTAATTTCATTTTTTTTGTTCACATATTTTTTTAGGCGTTCAGTTGTGAAAACAGGTCTGGATAAAAAAACTGAATGAACAAAAAAATTAAATTAAATAGCTAAAAATAGAATAATTTAACAGCCAACCATATTTACCTCTGGAAGTGCAAGTGGTGCCATCTGAGAGCAACTAGAAGATAAAAAAAAAAATTAATCTGTAATATAATCATGAACCATCTGACTACTAAAACATCCGAAATGTATGAAACAAAAAACCCACTCCTTAATAAGAATATTACTGAAACAATATATAATGGACAAATAAGACAATATTTATAAGACGCACGCACGCACGCACGCACGCACGCACGCACGCACGCACGCACGCACACACATACCTAGCCTTACTACATGGAGGCGCATATGGTTATATGGTCGTACTGTCATGAGGTGATATCGTACATATTTCATACAAAGAAAAATATAAAATGACTAGCTTTTCACGTGGGCTTGAGGGACATTAGAAAACTCAAACAAAAAAGGAACCCATTGCTAAAGAATAATACTGAAACAATATATAATAGACAATAAGACGAACATCGTAACTCAGCAATGGAATTTCCATTCCATTACAGTGTTCATCTTCTGAGGCGGATCCAGAAATTATTGAAGGGGTGGCCCTTGGGTAGGTCTGCGAAGGACTCTGGAGGTGGGCCCCAAAAATAGGGGGATGGTCTCGGGGGTGTGGGTGGTGCTCCCCTATTGAAATTTTGTGAATTTAAAACTGCTGAGATGCGATTTTCGGCCTTCTGAGTGGAAATATTGAGTTTTATTTTACCTGCAATTTAGAACATTCTTGGAGATAATCAAGCAGTCAAATGAAAAAGGAGTAAAGGAGTCTATGGTAAGACAAATAACAAGATTGTAAACATGCACTAACCTATCATTCTATTCACCTATTCTTATTCATAACTTAGTAATGCTACATGCCACTACAGATGTGATATCTCCATTGAGGAATCATAATACGATACAATTTTTAGAGTTTCAAATTGCATCAGTTAAGGTGTTTGGAATAACCGTAATTCTGCAATGCACACCTTTTACGTTTATTGGTATTTTGCGTTACTTATAATAAGCCATAAAGGATTCAACAGCTTCCAGTGAAATTAGTTTTAAAATATTCAATATATTACAGACCGATATGATTGTCTTAAAATTGAGATTTGATGGTTTCAGGGTTCATAGGACCATAATTTTCCACGGCATTTTTATGACTTATGAGAAAACGTTTAGTTAAGGGGAGTGGTGGCGTGGAGAGGTGGACAGGGCCATTCTGGACACCCCATTGAATCCGCCACTCACTCCCTCCCTCCCTCCCTGCCTGTCTCTCTCTCTCTCTCTCTCTCTCTCTCTCTCTCTCTCTCTCTCTCTCTCTCTCTCTCTCTCTCTCTCTCTCTCTCTCTCCCTCCCTCCCTCCCTCCCTCCCTCCCTCACCCAGCAACATCAGATATCAATATGCAAAAGTCCTCTAACTGTCAATATTTAACGAACACATCTAGTTTCGCATTGGCATGCATTTAGAGTTTGTCAATACTGAATTAAATTTCACCAGTACATGTCCACTAAATATGTTTTATTCGTTGCTGTGAAACCGAACTCTTCATCCCTGTGAAGTACAATCACCCTGAACCTTTACCTAGCTTTATGTTATAGATTTAGCATTACAATTTTAAAATCTCTAAAACTGTTGACTATTTTTCAAACAAATTCGACTGGACAAGATTTTCTCTCCCAGTCAGAATATACCAGCCTGGTTGCTTTTAAATATATTCTCGATATTCATTCTAATCTTTGTTAAATCTAAAATTTTACGGATTTTAGTGTTAAAACGATAAGATCTCTATATAACTTATAAACTCATGTGAATTCTTATGATTCACCTGAGAGCTTAACACCTTCTTTAGGGATGAATTCACGGGACATAATCAAATTGTAACTAGATACATACCTCATACGCTTACCTCATAAGGAACACTCACAGACCTGTCTAGAACGGACACCTTCAGCTCTTCAAATAAACTTAATACAACTCATTTGCTTTGGTATATTGTTTTTGAGGCTGGAGATGATGAGTCCCTAAGACGGGTGGTCTTACGACCACCCGTCTTAGGGAACCACCATCTCCAGCCCCAAAAGCAGATTCCACAATAGAGACGTTTGACTGTACACGCAAAACCGCAGAGGACAAAGACAAACTTCGATCTAGTTCCCTACAAGATAACAATGGGCGGCTCTCGTAAACGATCTCACGAAAATTCGTATATATTATTTACCCCGTTACTAAAGAATGCGATTAAATGTGTACAGGCGTATAAAATATTTGTAATATGTTTGTCAGCTATATGAATGTTATATATATGAATACAGAATGTGAGAGGTGATATAAACTCATCTGACTATTATGTTTCCAGTTTGGAATGTTTTCCTCGTTCTATTCCAAATTTCAGTCGTATTTAACCATATCCACGCATGCGCAATAGGCCTGCGTGGGCCTGAGCTATCAGCCACGCGGTTATTACCTACCTGATGTCACTTCGATTGACGTCGTAATCTCATGTCACAATCACGAGACGGTTGTGTATTGGTCAAATTCGCTAATCATAGTTAACTCTAGTTGACTAGATCTGAATCTAACTTGAAACAAGAGGCCCAATGGGGCTGTATCGCTCACCTGGAGCATTGACATTCCAACTAATCTTACTTAACTTTTACATCCATCGGTGTCACTTCCAATGACTTTCACTCAAATGGTTTAGTTTTCGAGATACTGACAACAATCTCTGGACTGGTTTTTTGCGTTAGTGATTTTGAACAATGTTTAAGGGAAAATAGATGATATCAATGCTAACTACAGCTGGTTTCTTAACTGTCTCACTGCTGCAAGCCAGTGCAGTCAATAATTTCAATTTTCAAAAGCTCTTGACTTGTTGAATATTTTGAAAACAATTCGACTGAAAGATGTTGGAGGCTTATACACCAACAACTTTCAGTCCAATTGTTTTCAAAATATTTATCGGGTTCAGAGATATAACCTTTGGAATATGTCATCTGCAAAAACTCAGCAGTCAGACGGTTACTTGAGGTTTAAATACAATTGAAGAAAATGGTCTCTAAAGGCAGGTAGGTGGTCTTTATAGCAGGTTATTCCCCATCACCACGCAATCCATTTACCACATGCGCATCTGGCTGAATCACCAAGTTAGCAGCAGGGGTAGGGTGAGCTGGAGTTGATTTAGAAAATAATTTGACTGAAAGTCATTGCTGCCTTAGGCAGCAACAACTTTCATTGCTGCCTAAGGCAGCAACAACTTTCAATCAAATACATTTCAAAATATTTTTAAGAGCATAGATGTCAGAGCACATAATACATATCTTAAATATTTCGGCAGTATTGGAAAGGTTAATCTGTCAATTGGAGTTTAATATCTACTTTGGCAATAAAATTTGACATGGTGATAAATCAATGGACAGTGTGAACAAACCTGTATTTGCCCTATGAAAGGGAGACTGCAAATATTTAAGGGATGATAACTCTGGCATATGACGTCCTATCAGTTTAATTTTCACAACACATATATTAGATGCCGACATTAACATTTGGTGTCAATCCGTCAAGAAATAACAAAATGAGCCGCCATTGTTGGTGACGGGCAGACAGATGGATGGATGGGCATACAGAAGATGAATGGGATCATCACTATAGGACAGCTGACTGACAAGTAAGCTGAGTTAAGAAAACCAATTTCGGCTTCAAAATCCATCAAATAAAAAAATTGAATATGGCAGCCAAACACGCTAAAATTTGATTGGTCCACGGCGGCCATGTTTTTTTATCTATCAACTTCCCATGAACAAACTTTAATGGCCATAATCATATCCCCAAAATTTCAGCTCGATCCATTCAGAGGTTCTGCAGAAGAAGTCGTTTTCACGAAAACTAGGTCATCCAATATGGCCGCCGAACCATTTGACCAATCAAGTTCCTTCGAACAAACTTGGTTCAGCTCTTGCCCTATATGATTTTTCGTGAGTTTTGAATTGATCCACCAAGCGGTTTCGGAGAAGAAGATTTTTAAAGACATTTCCTAAAATCGGCCAAAATCCAAGATGGCCACTGGCCAAATTGGCCGATCGACTTTATTTGAACAAACTTGGATCCTTATGCCCTAAGGATGCTTCCTGCCAAATATAATTGAAATCGGCCCAGTTGTTCTTGAGAAGAAGTCGTTTAAAGAAAAAAGTTGACGGACGGACGGACACCGGACAGACGACGAATGGTCACCATGGCATAAGCTCATTTGGCCATTCTGGCCAGGTGAGCTAATAATTAACTAACTCCTCTCGAGCTCAATTAAAATGGTAGATGCGAAATACACATAAAAATTCAAAATGCCGGGTAGTCGTTACGTGCCAGTGCTAAATGTGTGTATGGATGTAAATATACCACTATCTGGTGTATGCTGGATGAAATGATACATTCCGACTCATGCCAATGTTCCCAAGGCAGATATATACTCCCCATTGTATCTCTAGTAGGCACTGTTTGACGCTTTAGCATATCAAGACACCCATTTTCACAGCGGATCAAAAGTTCTTATTTTGTCGCTAATGAAGGGGCTGTAGAACCGAAACCGGTACCCGGATCCAAATGTTCTGCAATGGCAATGCAATAGAGGAGTCGGGTACTAACTAACGATAATTAACAATCCATCGTTCCCTTCACGTAGCCAATGCGCATGATCAGTAAACGAACCAACTGACACAAGTTATTCTTAGATTTTAATTAAAGTTAACGCGGTCATGCTAAAACCTCCGACGTTTGAGGAACGTGTTGATTTTGATTGGGGGGTGGGGTGCCAATGATTTGCGTTTGTGGACTATATATAATCCGATTCTTAGATCCTCTTCATGCACAATAGCTGCTTGGTCCTAGTCGAGGACACACATCGAGAGACAGGGGACAGCTGGACCATAAACATAATCCAGAAACTCAACCGCATCTCTCATGATAACGCTTCCACGACGTAAATTAGCCATGCCCATTGTGGAAGCACAGGACATTAAGACCGGAGACTAGCTGAAGATGATACCCAGAACCCACAGGCTCGGCGACAAAGTGTTTCACCTGCAAGCCAAGCCTTTAATTAAACAATAAGTACGGGAAGACGTGGAGAAAAGTAGGAAGGCCATTGACTATTCATTAGACACTCTATTGCGCTGTCATCGAGGACAAACGACAGGCTTTTGTCCAAAACACCAAACAATCTCCTGTCGAAGACACCAAGCTGCAGCCTCTCGCCGAAGACACCAAGCTACAGTCTCCCGCCGAAGATACAAAGCCACAGTCTCCCGCCGAAAACGCGTACACAAAACTACAATTACGCGTCGAAGGAATCAAGCTACAATCTCATGCCGAGGACATCAAACTACAGTCTCCCCTCTAAGACGCAAAACTGAAATCTGGCGTCGAAGAAATCAGGCTTCAATCTCCCGTCGAAAACATCAAGCTGTATACAATCTGCCCTCGAAGACACAATACTGCAATATCGTGTCGAAGACATCAAACTACAATCTCCCGTCGAAAACATCAAGCTACAGTCGAAGACACAAGACTGCAATCGCCCGTTTCCGGTCAGAACACAGTGTGTTTTGCGCACATCCCCACAAAATTAAATTGATACACGCGACACAAGATTGCAGCACAAGTATTGCTAGAATGCACAGCAGATGGCATTGTGAGAGAGATCAATTTGGTCAGGGAATAAAAATATAGATGAAAGGTTATGGAGCAGGTCGTCTTGTAGCCTAGTCTTGTTCGAAAATGGTGTTTTGGACTGATAAATATTACCTGTAGTGGGCTAACTGGTGTTAAACAACTTTACATTCCTACATAACACATGCATTCACTCGAAATATTCGCTAGTGTAGAGGTATATTGACGTTTTAACTCTCACTAACCAAAAACGACAACTTCATTATGATGTAAGAAATACTATGTTGAGTATTTTGAAACTAAGTTGACTGGGAACTGTTGATGGCTATGGCAGCAACAGCTCCCAGTCAAATTAATTTCAAAATATACACCATCGCTCCTGTATAGTATTCCTTAAATTAAGACACTGGCATTTCAACTGTTAACATTTTAACACTCATATCAGCCAAAAACGTCTTCAGCAGTGGTCTTGAAAAATCAATTTGCAGACCAAGAGAAGGCTTTTTTTGAAAATTTAACACTGGAATGATTGGCTTGGTAACCGAGTCAGTCATTCCAGTGATAAATTTTCAAAAAATAATCTTCTCTTGCTCGGCAAATGGACATTTTTAATTAGAAAATGTTATTTTTTTCAAACAAACTTTGAGTGTTAAGGGGCTAACAAGACTAAGATTTACAATGATAATTGATGTTTGCCTGCAGTCCATAGGACGACAAATTCTCCATATGGAAAAACCAGTCCAGAAATCCTCGTAAATTATAAAGGGTTTGTTGTACAAATCTTTAAATACCATTTCTGATTAAAGAGCTTTATTACGCTTGTTTTAGCTCTGAGTATTTGCCATATGTCTCCTATTAACCTTTGATTCCAGTGTCGGAATTCCAAGACAGTTATACTGGAAAGACGTTGAATATTTTGAATCTAATTTTACAGTGCTGCTATCCGTGGCTGTCCCGTTACAATACAGTCAGTGAATGTGATCCAACCAAGTTTCATTTTTACTCCCAGGCCACATTATGGCATATGGGGAAAGGATACATAGATGGACTACGCGAATGCCGCAAGCAGGGAGAGGACGCCACTGCACAAACCCGCCAGGTGTACTACGTACCGATCTAAAGGAAGCTGGACTGGGGTACACTGGCGACCAAGAAACCCCTGAAGGAACCCTCTGAGGACAAGAACCAGTGGCCAATGACGAAGGACTGATTCCAGCAGCAGGGCGGGTTCAAATAAATCATTGTAGCCGCAGAACGCAGTAAACCATTAGCATTATCTGTTGTCGCCGCAGAACCACCTCGAAGTCAATAGAGGAATCCCGTTTTAGCTATGCGGCACCCATTTTTAGCTAACCTCCACCCATACTTTGCACATGTTGCGATCGATCGATCCCTGAACTCACTGACTATCAATTTCCAGAAAACAATACATGTAAGCTGTTGACTATTTTGAAACTAATTTGACTGGGTGCTGTTGCTGCCAGCGCCTATTCAAATTAGTTTTAACATATTCAACAGCGTGTTTATTAAATAGTACAGACATACAATTCGTTTAAAATGCTTAGGCCATAATCAATTAAGCGTTCGTGATGAATCTAGCTACGCCACTCACGACGTAATTATTATGACGCCAGCATGCACGTCACGTAGTTGATTATGACGTCATATGATTGACGCATAAACTGGATATGCCCATTCGATACGCTGCTTAAACGGAAGAGTGCGATAAATGATATGAAATCTACATGACGTAATCTATCAGTAAAATACGAAATTTCAGATGAGTCTGCGTCTCCCTTTAACGGAATATACTTGCCTAAGTATGTTGTATTGAACCCAATAAAATAAATTTAAATCAAATCAAAGCATTGATTTCCTTATATGATCTAGCGCTTGAATACTCCAAATTATCACGACATTTTATTGATATAGGCTAGCATCATATATTCTGTATGGAAACTCAAACATATATTTATATAATAAATACGATATCGGCATACACATTTCATCTAAATGGCACATATAAGTTTATTTATGCACAAAATATGAATAGTTTGCTAGTAATGTGTACGCTGGAGTTTGAGTGATTTGTCTGGTCTGGGGTCGGAAATTTCTATTAGCTCCCTTGAATAAAGCCAATTATGAAGTATTGTGTAAATAGATACATATATACACCTAGCTTAGTTTTATCTTTCCAAATTTCAAATATACAACCTGTCAATCAAATGTTCATTTCAGTATACAACCAGCCAATTAAAACACGGTATTGGTGCTAGTTTTATTTGTCACGGAAAAGCAATAATGTCGGTTACAGCGGCGTACACGCACTCGCACACACGCGCGCGTGCGCGCGCACGCGCGTGCAAGTACAAACTTTCACACGTGCGTATGCACACCTGTGCGTACAAACGCACAAACGCACGAACGTACCAATTACGCAATCGTTCGTCGAAGGAAGGTAGGAAGTGCAAAGTTCTACACGCTGGTTGTGCTGAAATTACGAGTCAAAGAGAAAGAAGAAAGCCAGGTGGTGTATGTTTCTATGTTTTTCTCTATCTCATATCCAGCTCCGAATAAACTTCAATACCCTTTATTTAATTATCCCGTTAACTAAAGACCAGTGTTCATTTTGTAAACGGCGTTTCTATAGAGCTGTTACTATGAGCAACGGCTTCAAGGAACACAATTTTGAAAATAAACGTCAGTTATCTCCGCGAATAAGAATTAACACTTTGAAAAGCAAATTCACAAAACACAAATTCTAAGCTAATTGTACAGGTATGATGTCGAATATTTTGAAACTAATTTGACTGGAACCTGTTGCTGCCGTAAGTAATAATAGCCGTCAGTTTCAAACTATTCAATGTAATATTTACTAAATTTTAAATAACGTTTCTAAATCGGAATCTCTGGTTTATAAGAGTTAATCTTCGTAGCGCAACATGACAAATCAGCAGTATAAGTGTTGCTACAGGCGCTGTGGTGCATGTACTATTCTGTTTCTTCTCGTTTGTTTTCGCATCCAGGTACTGGTCAGCCAACTCAAACCTTTCTTCACTGACCATCACAGCACGATATAGTTATTGTTCGGACATACAGTACGGCTAAAGGAATAACTTAACATGTGTCAAAAACTCATAGAACCATGCTAGCCAGGACAATTTTGACACACGGTGTAAGAATGTTTTGTTGAATATTTTGAACATTAAATGGATTGGAAGAAATTGCTGCCTTAGGCAGCAATGTCTTCCAACCCATTTATGTTCAAAATATTCACCAGTACGTTTTTATTTTATTTTTTTTTAATATTTAAAGTTATTTCTGAGCTGTCCTGTATTTCTCCACTGACCATCAAAACACGCTATGCTTATTGTTCGGACATATTTTCTTCACGAAACATGCAGGAGGCTTTACTGTCAAAATATACGGAATATGCTACGGATTCTGAATTTTTTTTAAGGAGATATTTGTTTTTATAAAGTTTTTATAACTGTAAAGAATGCGCGAGAGATATTAACGCTTTCAATCCGAAAATCCCAGAAATATAATTTTCTAGACAAAGTAGGCCTATACGAGTACCCTCTTGAATATTTTGAAACTAATACCTAACCATAAACAGCAACAGATTCCAGTCAAATTAGTTTCAAAATATTATGAAAAGAATTGTTATTAGCAGATACATGATTTCCGTATATGGATTCCGGTTCAAAAGGTTAAAACGCACTAGGGGAGATTATTATGGTCAGCGGGGTTGTTATGATTGATGTTTTCAGGGCATTGCCGTGTAAATACGCGCAACACGACTCTGCAGAAAGATGCGTGTGCGGTCAACAGAGGGAATCCATTTCTAGCTACGCCCCGCCCCTTTCTAGCTAAGCGCCACCCACGGTTTGCGCGTGTTGGGATAGGTTTGGCCCACTTTGAACCCTGAATTTCCAGTATCTCAATTTCAAGATAACTATACAAGTAAGCTGTTGAATAATTTGAATCTAATTTGACTGGGGGCTGTTGGGGCCTATGGCAGCAACAGGTTGACGGACTTTCCAATTTTCCTGCCGAAGTTAAACGTATGCCTAATAATGATTGCGACGTCAGCTCACTACTGAAGTAATTAGTTATGACGTTAGATACTTGAGTAGCGGATTGGATCCCTCCGATAAGGCCTATATATTGATTAGACCTAGCAAAGCCATCGGTAATTTCCTCCCGTTCTATATAAGCATGCGTGTGTGATCGATCACAAATTACAGGTGTTTTATCGTATATTTTAATGAGTTGGCATCTTCAATTAAGCACGCGCATACTTTAGCGCAATGAAACCTACACACGAACGCACATGCGTGCTGTGACACTACTTTCAAAATGGCCACGAGCGCTCGTTCTAGCGGCCCTTGAAAAAGTCCAATTTTCGGGAAGTTACCGAGAATCATATGATTAGCAATTGCCAACAATTATAACAGGTTATTGTCGGACCATCTGGTAAAACAAGCCTGCTAGTAAAGCGAAGCGAGGTGTAGGAACTTGGCACCCGGCTCACAGATGACATATGGTAACTCGATCTGACAGGGCAGGGTCGAGAGGTCTTAAACGAGTTTAACGGGTATTTAGTACGCATGGAAAACTATTTACGATGCGAATCAAGTGGAATGATCCGACATGTCGCTCATTAGCGGCGGTGAAGCCAACACAAACCAGAAAATATTGTAAATAGCTTGAATGATATAATAAAGAAAACTGAAACTGAGAAATTATTTCAGTGAATCAATCTTGTGTTAACAGCATCTTAAAGCGCTCCAAATCATGTCCATATCAATTAACTATTTAATGGTCAAGATTTTTTAAGAAAACAATACATTTTGCAGGCGAAAAGAAGGTTTTGTAAATTTAGCACTAAAATTACGAAAATTGTTTTCTGTTGTCCTGGCAAATGGTCACTCCTCAACTCCGCTGCAGAGGCGTCGTTGGCTATTCACAGCAGTGCCCCCCTCTTCTATGTGTTCAAGGGCCGTATTTAAGGGGGGGGGGGGGTGGACAAGCGGGGCAAAAGCCATGGGCCCCACAAGCAAGGGGTCCCCACAATTTAAAAATGAAAAAAAAATGCGCTTTTTTTGAAGTTATAGGACACTTAAAGCAAACTTTATTAGTTTAGAATGCATGCATTATAATTCTATTCTAATATTTGTGGGGGCCCATTTCTTGTTTGGTGTTCGGCAACAATGTTAATTACGAAAATTTGCAAAATAAAATAATTTTACAACGAAAGAAAGCGCCATAATTCACCCTAAAAGTAGACTCTCTGGCCGTCTCAGAGCACCTAGATGTAAAAAAATTTCTGGGGGAGGACCCCCAGACACCCCCCCCCCCCTTTCATTCTTTGCCCAAGGGCCCCCACATATCTACGTACGGCCCTGATGCGTTCTATAACTACTCTCTGAAAATTAGCTTGTATAACTTGTTTGACTCAAATCCAAGCTAAATTCCAACTCTTTCTTACTCCCAAACTCACTTTGTTTCAGAAATACCATCAATATGCCAGCCCTTTATTGCAGGTAACATCAACTTTGGCACTGTACTTGTAATTATGGCTTAAAACTCGCGCCATTATCGTGAGGGCAATTTGCAGACAACATCCGGACAGTTATGGCTAACGGTTTTGAGTGCTAAAGGCTATTAAAGTCTGTCATTCGGGGATGTATTTCTGACGGTAATTATTCGCTAATGGAGGAAGCCAGTATTAGCTATGTCCCGCCAATCTCGATCTTAGCTCCACCCACGCTTTGCGCATGTTGCGATCGATCGAATCCTGAACGCTCTGAATCCCAATTTCCAGAAAACTACACTGGTAAGCTGTTTAATATTTTGAAACTAATTTGACCGAGCGCTGTTGCTGCCTAAATAGTAAAGACAGAATTCGTACAACTTAACAGACTATTAAGCGTTTATGACTGACTTAATTATGTCATTCATGACGTAATTGATTATGACGTCAGCCTTCATTTGACATAGTTGATTTTAACATCATATAATTGATCGATAGATTGGTTTCATCTATTGAGAGGTCCGTGACGAACTTATCTGCGTCATTCATGACGCAATTGATCATGACGTCATCATACACGTCACGTAGTTGATTATGACGTCATATGATTGGCGCATACACTGCAAAGGTCAAATCCCTCGTCGTGTTAGTAGTGCACCCTCCTCTAGGTCCTGGTTTAAATGTTAGGTGTTTATATAAATTCTAAGATATAACTTAGCTTTTCATTAACCTGCCAAATTCTTAATAATGTTTTATTTAAGAAACTACGTCTATCGGCCCTATATATGATGTATCGGTATATATGTGTATATAGAACATACATTTATACATTATTATACATGAACCTAAATTCCCCTAAAGCGTATAACGATTCGGATTCCGTTCACCCGGCAAACGGACGGCCAGGTATTTGACATAAGATGTATATTGCGTTATCGTCACTGCCTGTATTTACTCCGGGGCCAAATTCACGCGTGGCTGATCAGCAAAGATGCTTCTCAACGCTTTCAGCCCGAAAGTCCAAAACAACAACATCCTTTAAATTATAATTTAATAAATATTCTGTTGAATATTTTCAAACTAATTTGACTACAACAGCTTGAAGTCAGCTACCAGTCAATTTATTTTCAAAATATTCAACGGATATCTTGTATAGCGATCTTGAAATATGGATTCTGTGATTCCAGTCGTAAAAGTGTTTATTACATTCACGATTTGATGGTTGCTGGTGCATTTGTCCCGTTGTCGTGATTTTTTTTGACGAGATTATTGATGTATAAATTTCAGTTTTCGTAATCGTTTAAATGTATAACCTTGAAAGGACCACCGGGTGTTTTGGAACCAAAATGGTGGTTCCTTAAGACAGCGGGCGCTTATGACATCACCAACCGTAACCCTTCCATAACGAAGCAAGCCAAAACCGGTTCATGCAGTGGTCTGCAGGAATGTCCATTTACAGGACATGAGAAGGATATTTTTGAAAATTTACCACTGGAATTACTGGCTCGGTTACCGAGCCAGTCATTCCAGTGGTAAATTTTCAAAAAGAGCATTTTTCTTGGCATGCAAAATGGACATCCAATAACCACATATTTAGGTTTTCTTGACAAAACTTCGCCACTTAAACAACAACACTTGTTCATCATGACATAATATCGTACAGGGAGTAGCCTCAGTAATAAACGGCCTGTTAATAAGTGGTCAAGGTATGTATGTTTCATAAGTTTTACAGATATATACATTTTTTTTTTCGTTTCTACCCCTTATATATTTCATCCCGCCAAAATATCGGAAATTTAAACAACTTTATTTTACACCAAATACCATATTACCTATGTTATTATATTGAGTTTACTTCGGCAATTTTGGAAACAAAGTCCAACCTGAATTTCCAATCAATGTTATTTCAAAATCCATAAAAATTATATATATATTCCCAATTAGCATCTAATTTATTCAAAAACTACGGATTGGATTTTGGGAAATTCTGAAATCAATACGTTAATAAAAAAAACTGGTGTCATCAATTAAACGCGCTTCTTTACACATCAAAGTATAAATGTCGTCCCGATTTAGCCTCGCTTTCAGCCGAGTGTATAAAAGTTGTTTTCATGCAAAAATACCTGTGTATATTTTATATATTGACTACTCTACATTTGAGGTGCCACCTTGTAAGCAAAGATATACCAATGAGGCCCGTGTTTCAATAGCGACAGGGACAGAGTTACGGACAAGTGTGAGAGACGTGTCACCATTTAAACAGACGAATGAGATTAACATGTCAGTGGCGGTAGTAATTCTGTATGTAGCTTTAGTATTATAGCTATCAAATACATGTAGGTATAAGGTATACATGTGTGCGTGAGTATATACGTGCGTGCGTGCGTACAGGAACGTGTGTGTCCAGCCAATTACAATGTTTCTTTGGGAAGATACGTATACGCCCTACCCACCCACTCACTACCCGACCACCCCGAGGCTACGCATTTAGCACGTGGCCTGCTACTGACATGTTTGGCTGTATTAACGCCCTTAACACTCAAATTTGTTCAAGAAAATTTAAATTTTCTCATAAAGAATGTCCATCTGCAGACCAAGATAAGACTGTTTTTTAGAATTTACTACGCTAATGACTGACTCGGTTATCGAGCCAGTCATTCCAGTGGTAAATTTTTAAAAATAGTCTTATCTTGTTCTGCAAATGGCCATTTCTCAAAATCACTGCAGAAGCCATTTTTTGGCCGATATGAGGGTTAAAGGGTTAATGTCTGATTGGTTAATGGTCAGCATCACCAGCAAGGATGCTGAACCAAAATCAACACAACACAAACACAATCAGTTCATCTCCCTCCACACTAACCTTCACATTACCAGACGTAGTAAGAGTATCTCTTGCCTGGTAATTACGTCATCGTAGTCGCTGGAACCATCTACACAATACAAATTGCATTGAAACCATGTCGATGCTAAAACCATGGAATCTATTCCCAAGGAATCGATATTACACAATACTGTAGTCGAATAATGTTGATTTAATTCCAGAATCGTGACGTCATTTCCGGACGATTTATACTCATACCATTGCTGCAATCAAGCTCATAAGTAAGTTAACATATTTCCTAAACAAAAACAATAGCATGTTAGTCAGCAAGAAATCTTTTTAACATAATGGCGGATTCCAGATTATGCATCAATTATATGACGTCATAATAAGCTACGAGACATGTAGGCTGACGTCATAATCAATTACGTTACGAATAACATAGATAATTTCGTCACGAACGCGTAATTGATGACGGACTAAGCGCTGTTGCACGAATTGCATGTCTTTTATTTAATAAACATGATGTTGAATAATTTGAAACTAATTTTCCTGAGCGCTGCAACAGCACCCAGTCAAATTAGTTTCAAAATATTCAACAGCTTACCCATAAAGTTTTCTGGAAATTGAGATTCGGAGAGTGCATGGATCAATCACTCCCAATACAGGCACAGCGTGGGTGGAGCTTAGCTAGAGATGGGCGGGGTATAGCTAACACTGAATTCCGCCATCGGTTTGAAAGATATTACTGCCTTAGGTGCCAATGTCTTCCAATCCAATTGGCGTATGTGAAAAATATTCAGCAGTGCCTTTTATTTAGTTTGGGAAACATTCTAAAAGATGATAAGATTTATTGTATCGTCGCCTGTTTGCTTTCATTCTTACACAGCGTTTCATCCGTATACACCTAAAATGTGTAACCCTACAATAAAGCGACGTCAATATATCCTGGAAGATTTTCTACTTCTTGCATATACGCAACATGGCGTACTCAACCCCCATTTTTCGCATATACTATTTACCAATGCGTACCGTATCGTGGTATTTCATAATAACCAGACGAAAGTTACATAATCCATTGTACCCTGTCAACACTGGCGTCACATACCGGAATTTTTTCAGCAGATTAAAACTATATTTGTCAGTTGTGTTATTCTTCTGTTAATATCTATTTGAGTTGTACAAGTGGAGTTGAAATAGACAGTCAAATACCCGAGTTATGAATTTTGTGGGAAAATGCATTTATGGCACGTTTCGTTATATCAGGCCGTGAATTAATTCTAAACTTTTCAAAGTTTTCACTTACATTTTTATCCGACTTGCTTGCAAACCTTTTTGTTAACTTTTCACGTATAGGCTTAATTAGTAGTTAATAACATTTATTTCAAACGTATTGATAAATGACATCGCCATTTTTGTGAAATGGCATGACAGAATAAAGAAAACTGAAACTGAAAGTGGCATGCAAATCTACCCACGCGCTGTAAATTCTGATCAAAATCTGATTTAAAACTGCATAGAAAATCTCCTGCATTGCGTCATCGGATCCCTGTCTATATAGCACGTATCTTTGAAGGTTTTTTTTTTTTTAAATCACAATCAATTCCTTTGAATTAAACAACATCAAAGTAGACCATCCTTTAAACTAAGTTCACAATTCTATCAAACTATTTCATTAAAATGCTAAATATTTCTATTCATAATATCCAAATAGAAATACATCTTAACCTCTTGATAAACTGTGCTCTTCTTCTTTTCGTTCGCTGATCATACCGCCAGTCCTGTAAGTGACTATCGACATGATCATAAGCGTTAAGTGCGTGGATCCATGGTTTATTAGAGTGCGCCGTGCGGCCTGGAACCTCCGTCTTCAGCACTCGAGGTTTCTGTCAGGGTTACCTCACCCTTACCTCCTTTAGTCGCCTCTTACGACACGCAGAGGATACGGAAGGTGTATTCTAAGCCCCACCTACAGGGCAAGTATACATAACTATACATCTAGATAGCCAAGGTGCGTGCGTGCGTGCGTGCGTGCGTGCGTGCGTGCGTGCGTGCGTGCGTGCGTGCGTGCGTGCGTGCGTGCGTGCGTGCGTGCGTGCGTGCGTGCGTGCGTGCGTGCTCGCGATACACTGCTTAATACTAGTGGAATATGTCATTTTCATCAAGGTATTGGTATAGGTTTGTGGTAGGAGCAGTAGGGGAGTCTAATACATAGTTGCTGTTGAGAGATCGTTGCTATAGCGATGATTTGTCTGTATAAAAATAATGTCGGCGTAACTAAACTTAAATTAAGTAGTACTTTAATATCGTATTTTAATCGAACCCACAGCCGACGAAAACGTTAAGCATCATATCTTTTATCTACCAACCTTTTACAACGAGCAAATGAAAACTATTAATAAAACTGTGTAAATTCATTCGGATAATTGTAAACACATTCCCGTACAGATAGACTTCAAGAGCTCATCATCCTTATAACTGTCTCAAATATAACAACTTCATATTATCTAGCTTACCCCATCAATAGACGACGACGACGACGACGACGACGACGACGACGACGACGACGACGATAATAATACTAATAATACTAATAATAATAATAATAATAATAATTACTATTATTCCATATAACCGTCATTGGCCGTGTAAATATATGTATTATTCTTCCCCATATACCAGATGATGGCCTGGGTGTAAATAAAGTGAAGTATACCTTTAATATTGCATTATTCTAGTTGTCCGAGACAATATGCTTGTCGTGCTGTTCGCCTATTGTGGAACCAGTTTTCTATGTCTTACCATGGGTTTTTTTATTACAATAATAATATTTTATTCACCTCAGTATACGTGGCTTAGCGCATGTGGTTTTATTAACGAGTGGTTTATTATTAATAGGCTAATCAAGAAAGAAACATGCTGCGCTTCTTATTGCCGTTTCCATGACAGCTGACATATATCATGCTAACTCGGCATCCTAATAGATATTACATAACTATCGTGGGGTCGTCTCTGTAGTTTTAACTATGCGCAAATGTTTTTATAGCCACATGGCAACTGGCAAGTTGATCTATCCATTCACTACAAAGAATAGATGCACAATGGACTTTTCCAGTTTATCCATCCATCATATGATGTCATAATAAACTGCGTGACGCGTGTAGGCTGATGCCATAATCAATTTTGTCATGAATGGCATAGATAGGTTCGTGACGAACGCTTAATTGATGACAGACTAAGCGTTGGTGTACGAATTGTTGTCTTTACTATTTAATAAACATAGGCAGCAACAGCGGCCAGTCAAATTAGTTTCAAAATATCCAACAGCTTACCTATATAGCTTTTTGGAAGTTAATAGTCAGGGAGTTCAAGGGTCGATCGATCCCAATATGGACGATGTGTGGGTGGAGCTGAGCTAGAGTTTGGCGGAGCATAGCTACAAATAGATTCATCCATTGTTCTCCAAGATGTGTTGAAAAATTGTCACGTAATCTGCAAATAATTTGACAAAAAGCTTTCATTAACATAGTTTACAAAATAATGAATAAACGTCTAATAATGGCTACGGTGTGAATAAAGCAATTATGTTGGTTTGAGGAATGGGTAATTATAGTAGCCTATATTAAACGTAACTTTATTGATTACGCTATATGTTACCGGTGTGTGGGTTGATTTTTAATCTTTTAGCGTGGCCGTTCGTCTTTAACAAGACAGTTGAGAAATAAAATAAAAAAATTCAGGTTTTTAGCTAAAAGTTTCGTCGTATCAGGATGTGTGCGCTCAAAACGCTAATTTTAGTTCTGCTCTCTTTCATCAACGCCAACTCTAACATTGACCCAGAATAATGGTAAACTGATCTTGTATTTGCTTCCAGAAGAGCTTCGAAATGAACGAAAATCTTCGGAAACGTATCGAATTTTAAACAGAACATACCGGATATAGGTAATTATTGCGTAAAACAATCCTTTTAATACCGTAAATAAACATGGAAATGTTTGGTAGAGGTGATGGGTTGGGTATATGATGGAGTGCGGTGGGAGGAGAGGGAGATTGTGATTGAGAAACGATGTTGCTGAAAGCTGTCGTGGTTAAATAAACTCCACTATAGACGCGTATAACTAACCGCAACAATGTCTTAGAAATAAACATATATTACTGAAGCCGTGATGAATAATAGTCTGGCGTATACAAGCAGCCGCGCGTAATGAACCTGCTAGACTTCAAACAGATCATGCTGTCATAAACTCTTTTTTCTTTCAAGTAATTTACGGAGCCAAAAGGTTTCTGGCGTATTCTTCATGTAAGCTATATAGCACGTGCAGTACCATACTGTACTTGTTCAATAGGCTTGCTCGATTATTGCTTTGTGTAATCACGATCGATTATTTGAGAATAATCGTGATTACTCGATTAATCAGCTTGGTTACAAATTACACAGACATAACGTCAAAAACATAGCAATGACGAAAGATGCAACGGTTTTTTTTTAGAAAAGTTCATTTGCAGGCCGAGAGAAGACTATTTTTGAAAACGTGTCATGAGTGCCTGGATCGATTCTCGAGCCAGTAATTCCACTGATACATTTTCCAAAATAGTCTTCTCTTGACCTGCAAATGGCCATTCATTCATTAAGCAAAATGTCAATTTTAGTGAACGATAGCGTTAAAAAGTAACTAAAACGTAGGATTTTAAATATTTTATGCAGTAGAAATTATTCACGATTATTCGATTATATAATTTTTAATCATATAAATTCACGATTTAAGAAATAATTGCGATTTTTCATTTAATCACGTAATCAATCACTAGGACATTAAATTAGAAGAAATAATAACATATACCATATAGGCCTACCAAAAATTACCTGACGAAATCTGAACATAGTAGTAGTAGTAGTAGTAGTAGTAGTAGTAGTAGTAGTAGTAGTAGTAGTAGTAGTAGTAGTAGTAGTAGTAGTATTCTGTTGACTATTTCGAAACTAATTTGACTGGAAGCTGCTGTTGTTATACGTCATAAAGAATTTGTCGTTTCTGCTCTGTACCGGTGGATCGCATAAAGAATCTGTTCATCTGATCACGTGAGTCGAAGCCAGAGTAGCAGCATGACAGGGGTTAAATCAAGGTTATGACGTCATAATTTCTAGGCATGTCGTCACGATTCCTATAAATGATTTACCATTTTCAGAGACTTCATCCCAATGGTGTGGCAATGACATAGATTCCTTGTATATGCATTCCAAGAATTCCTTGGATATGAATTCCAAAAATGCGAATCTGGTGTCAACATTCTTTCAATGTCTCCATTAATACGATTCCGTATCGGCGCCAAACCATGTTTGTGTTTGAACATAGTCTGAGGGTGCTGCCTTTAAAATAGAGTTTCTGATTGGATAAACAGAGAATTCTTGGATATTGATTCCACAACATCGACATTATTTCAATTCCTTCATTTCAACAGAGCCAGCCATTCTAGTGGTAAATTTTCAAAAATACTCTTCTCTCGGTCTGCAGATAGACACTGGCTAAGTAAAACCTGACCATTAGCCCTTTAATGGTCAAGCCTGTAGAAAAATTCCAGTGATAAATTTACAAAAATACTCTTCTAAAATTAAAATATCTTGAAAAATATTGACCATCAAAATGTTTAATTGATATATCAAGTAGTATTTTGAGCACTTTGAGGCGCTGTTGACACAAAGGGGGTTAATTAATTTACTATGTGGTTAATTATCGGCATTATGAAATTGAAAAAGGTAGATTTGAAATCGTTTTCCTGCCGAATTGAGCACCAATTTCTAGAGATATATATTACTAATAACTGGGAAGTTTCTATTTTTGTGTAGCTCTATTATTTCGAAATTATTGAACACACCATAAATGTTCGTCTCCAGGTTATGTAACCTCGAGTATGTATTAAAGTTTGTGTAAGAGAAGCGTTAGGGTGGATGGTATCATAAAACTACCTCATCAATACGGTGAAACCGGTCTATAGTGGGTATTTAATATTCCTGGGATCGGAGCAAAAGATGCTGTCTCTTTAAAACAGGTGGTCGCAAGACCATCACGTGCCCCTAAAGGAATGTCATGGCCCATGGGTTATCTTAAGGGCCAACCCATCTTTAGTGACCACGTTTTGATTGACCAGACAGCGGCCGTTATTGGCAGGTTTTGCTTTAATTGCAATCCAAAACCTACGAATCCTTTGAATATTAATTTTATTCAGAAGTTTTCAAGCACCTCTCAGAGTAAATTTCTCACAGCTTGCTCCACCCCATCGTTAAACCGATGTCTAGTGGAGGATGGCTGAATGCCATAATTGATTACTGAAGTGGAGCTGTACACCCCACCCCCACCCACCCCACCCACCCCACCCACCCACGCACCCCACACTAACCCTACATGCACACAAAGCTTCCGCGAAAAATAAACTAGCGTTTATCACAAAATACTTCACAGTAGAAGCCGCTATCCCTCCAAAACATCTCTCAATAATACGTTGCAACTGTTTCTCTTGATCTATCTATTGTGAAAAGCGTTCTCAGTAGAACCTACCGAGGAATCCCGATGTCTGGCGGAAACACACGAACAATACTATCTCTG